>BQNB010133874.1:0-18397 GCA_026074375.1 Tanacetum coccineum | reverse complement strand
CTTTTCTAAGTTTTTTATGTTACTTTAGACTTTTCTAAGGTTAAAAATCATTTTTCTTAAATTTTAGGACTTAATTTGCTATTTTTTAGGGTTTAATTAGATTAAATTAGTTTTTAAGTCATAATAAATTCAAAAATAATCAAAAAAATGTTTTTCTTTTTCTTAAAATTTTCTTTTTTCCTAATTTAGGTTTAGAAATTTAGTTTGAATTTTTAGGAGTTAAATTTAGTGTACTTGCTTAATTGTCACGTTTTATTTGTTTCCCGTTAATTGTTAAGTGTTTAATTATTTTTAATTGATTGTTTTTAAATGTGCTTTTAATTAGTAGTTATAGAAAACCCAATCAATCTTCGAACCCATTCAAATCATTATCCAATATCAAGCGAGGTTTCAATTTCTCAAATCGTTGGGAAAACGACCCAGGAAATCATACATTCTGGAAAACATACGTATATTATATATTATATATACCTTTTAGAGTGAGTTTTTCTTAAGGGAGACTTAAGGAAAGTTCTTAATTGCTCTTTTGGAATATTATATATTTTTGCGTATGTAAAATCTACAAGCAACTTGTAATAGGAGGATTGATATGATAATCGCTATGTTGACTCGTTCATAAAGACCTATACCTTGTTTACTTTAACCGAGTACTCGTTAACTATCTTGAACTCTAGGTCGATATTCCTTGGTAGTTTTACTCCCTGTCTCCGAAGACGAGTTTTAAACACTCGTCCCATACTCATTAGATCACATGCATCGTCATGTCATCCATCACCTTGAGGATTATGTGAGTACGCGTATTGCATCGGGAATTATTAAGTAGGATGATTTATAATCTATTTATTCGAAAGGATTGGGACGCCTCTTCATTTAAATAAATAAATTGTAAATCACCGAACCATAAGTTTATCAATTCATTATTTACATAAATTGGGACGCTTCTTTATGCAAATAATGAATTATAAATGAGTGGGCTTAATGGTATCCGATATGAGACGAGTATGAACTTGAACTCGATAATCACCGGAATTCGTTAGAAGGGTTTAGAAGCACAATCGTGCCTTACCACTCAGCAGAATCTTAAGACCTCGCTTGGAACTACCTTATCTCATTCTTAAGTTGTTACTTTTGCCATTACGAATCCTTGCGATCGTGAACTGTTTGTGAAGCTAACCGACTTGTGCACACTTGAGCTAATGGAGCTGATTCATCAAACTAACGACTGAGTACCATAATCCGCCGTCTATCGCATAAGCTCTCTCGCGAGCTCCTCTCATTGATCGAACTTTATTCTGGGGATATTGTTTCTCGGAGGGTCCTCACCCTCTGCATCCCATCACCATTTGTCATAGTTATTGTCGTTATGGTTGCTGTTGTTGGGTCCTGGAGCGGTCCCGACTGATACAACCTTATCCAATAGGTAATGCAACTCCCCTTAAACGAGATAAACACCTATCGACGAAACAGATAGTTGGACTATTCATTTCGGGCCACTAGTATGGAGACTTAGGTCGTGATAAATCCTAGTACTGCCAAGTAAGTTGGGTACTTACATCCATAAGCCACGTTGATGTGAATCATCGAACCTTACAGATAGTAGAAACGAGACTCCGTCCTCGGACATTTAGAAACTTATACAAACAATACTCACGCGACTACACCTTCTTCTTGAGGTTTTCACTATAATGAGACTTTCCCTATAACGCGGTTATACCAGTCATAAGATCTGTAATGATATATTTTGAGATACCCATTTTGATGGATTAAATATCCTGGACAAACCTAGCCAAAATTTTTGGTAGATTGAGAAGTGTAGAAACACCGAATTTTGCTGAATAAAGTTATCAGCGTCTTGTTTAGAACGAGTTTATTAAACCTTAAGTCTTTCCTTGGTCACACAATCGGATAACACAAATTTAATCTCGGGACGAGATTTCTTTAAGGGGTAGGTACTGTAACATCCGAGAATTTTCGAAATTTTGAATGACGATTTCAATCTTTGACTTTTAGGGTCTGGCTTGACTTATAAGAACGACCATCTAAAGCACGTTTTCATTATTCGGACTCTAAAGCAATTTGATGTAAAACGACATTCCTGACAACTTTTTAGTTTTGACCGAGACCCGAAAACAGTCAGAAGGTGACTGAAATGCCCTCGCAAGATTTTAGAACACGAGAATATTAATATGTTTATTTTAAGTTGTCTTATACAAACAACGGCTGATAAATCACGTTTTCATTATTCGGACTCTAAAGCAAATTTGATGTAATAACGGACATTCCTTGACAACTTTTCAGTTATTGACGAGACCCGAAACATTCAGAAAAGTGACATTGAAATGCCCTTGCAATATTTAGAATCGAGAAATAATTAAATTATATTAATTAACACTTTTTATTAAATAAATAATAATTTAATAAAATTAGTCTCATTTTATTCGAAATCGGTTGTTGATAACTCGAATATACGGGTTAGAAATTATTTTAATTTTTCCTTTCGGACAAGGACATAACCAGGGGTTTCAAATAAATAACAGATTTTATTTTTTATAGATATTATTAAAAAATATTTATTGAACATACTATCGAAATGAATACTTCATTTTATTGGAAAAAAAATTATTCCGAAGCAATGGCGCAAGGTTTCGTATTTTAATTCATTCGTTAAGTCGCTAAATGAGGTCCCGAACCACTATATTACAAAATAATACTCAAAAGTTACACCTTTAGTCCCTGTGGTAATATTTACATAAATCACCCCACATTATTTGGCACTTGTCATTTACTTTTAAAGTTTTAATATAAATAAAAAATTTTATAAAAATTTCCATTTCATTCTTATATATACAACACACACACATACATATACCCTCACTCCTCTCTCTCTCCCAAATTTTCCTACGACCACCTCCGGTCATCTTCTCCGGCCGGATTCCGACCACCGCCACCACCGCCGCCGTTCTTCGCCACCGGAAAACTTTTCCGGCGAGTGTTTCGGCCAAAACCAAAAATGGTTCTCACCACCGGATCTACTCGATCCCCACTACCACTCGCCGCCATGCGCCTCACCTCCATAACCACCACGCCCTCATCACCCACGCCTGCCATCATCATGCCACGCACCACATCACCAACCCCCTCACCGCATCCTCTACACCACCACCACCGCTGCAACAACGACCCACAAGGGTGCGTTGGTTTAGCAGCAGCACCACAAAAATGGCGCGTTTAATTTTAATAAAAACCACCGAAAGGGTACGTTTGGTGTTGTCCTCAAACCAACCGGGTGCGTTGGGTTTGGGTCTCAAACCCACCAGGTGTGTTGGGTTTCGGGTCGGCAGCACCGAAGGTTCGGTTGGTATCAAGGTATCACCCACAAGGGTGCATTGGGTATCGGGTTAGGCCAAGGGTGCGTTCGGGTTGGGTTTAGCAGCCACAAGGGGCGTTTGTTTTAGTGGTCACCACAAGGGTGCGACTTGGTTTTCTTAATCCTTAGGGTGCGTTTGATTTTCTAACCAACACCACTAGGGTGCGTTGGTTTCATTAGTCCCAAGAAAAGGGTGTGTTTTTGTTTAGCAGAAAAACCTCCCAAGGGTTCGTTTGGTTTGCACCAAAAAGGGTGCGTTCGATTTGGGTTTAACAACAAAGAGGATGCGTATGGTTTGTTTAATTCACAAAAGGGTGCGTTGGTGGTGATGATAACACAAAGGGTGTGTTTGTTTCGGCAGCCGCCACGACCCACAAGGGTGCGTGGGGTGTCGGGTCAAACCACCAGCAAAGGGTGCGTTTGGCTGTATTAGCACCGAACAGTTGCGTTTGGTTTAGTCTAAAACGAGTAGGGTGCGTTTGGTTGGGCTGTTAACAGCAATAAGGGGGTGTTTGGGTTAATAAAACCCCAAACAGGGGCGTTTGGGATAACAGTTAACACCCAAGGGGGGTGTTTGGTTTGGCAGAAACCGCACAAGGGTGCGTTTGGTTGGCTGCGAAACAGCCAAACGGGGGTGTTTGGTTTAATAGGACTGCCAAAAGGGGTGTTTGGTTGGGCAGAAAACACTAAGGGTGTGTTTGGGTTAACAAGTTAAACCGTAGGAGGGTGTTTAGGTGAGCAGGAAACTATTAGGGGTGCGTTTGGGTTTAGAGAAGACAACAAAAGGGGATCCGTTTGGTTGGTTTAGCAGAAATAGGCGCGTTTGGTTTAGCGAAACAACATAGGGTGAGTTTGGTTTACAAAAATGGACTCATAAATATATTTCAATATTTAATAATAAAACCGGATATAATGGTGGTTTAAATTGGTTAAATAAATGTAATATTTATTATTTGGTTTAGTTTAAATATATATGTATATATATATTCAAAACGCGCGAGAAATTGCAAAACGGATTGATTGAAAAGGATTTAAGTTATATAGCTCTAAGATTGTTTAATTTATAATTATACAATAAACCGATACATAAACGAAAGTTATACTTTTACAACAACGCAACTAGTTTAGTTAAAAGTCGTAACGAAACACTAAAATTATAAAATATTATCTTATAATTCGCGACTGGAAGATAAAGTCATAATGATTGTAAAAGCTTTGAAAACATCGTCTATGTATTATGAAACTTTAAAACGTACGTTTACTTTTATGCAAGGACATTTTATTAATTTAATTGGTGATTTCTGAAAACGTGTCGAATTGTTTTGCTTCAATTATTTTTCTCACGTTTCTTATATAATACTTGCAAAGTATTATATACCTCGATTATTCTTTTGGTTGTTTGTCTTTGTTATATAATTCACCATATGAATTATATACTTGTCCATTTTCCATATGTAATATATACGGACTATATTACATACGTTGCGTTTACTTTTTCGATTTATTTTATTTAACCAACCACCAAACTATTACCACTTGAAATCTAAATCTTTTATCAACGTGTCGCGTTGATGTACTCATTCATCGGAAAACCCAAATACATTATCCTAGGCTAGTGGGACTTAGCCGTTAAGATTAGTTGCAACTTCTTGATCGAGCCGCTTCGTCTTCCGTTCGTGTTGTGCATATTAGATGCCTATCTGTCAATCGTTCTACATCATCAATGTGAGTTTATAGCCCCACGTTTTACATGTTTTACATATATTTTTGGGGTGAGAACATGCTTGTTTACAAATGCATTTACATGGTTGATTACCTGTTTGGTTTACATACTCATTTATATATCTCGCGAGGAGATACAATACTTGGTTTAATTTTTGAACGTAAACACATACTATACTTTTATGATTATGGATTAGCTTAAGTTGCATGAACTGTTAATTACTCGGAGGGTAAGCGCGAATGTTATAAGATAGATCTATTTGGGATTGACAATCCCCGTTCGGGTGACTAGCTATCACTGGGAACGAACGTTATACCATGTCGGATTACGATTGGATTGGCGCCTGCGGGGCCAACAATCACATACACATATTATTTTTAGAGGGTGAGCGCGAATGTTATGAAATAGATCTATTCGAGTGAATCCCCGTTCGGGTGATTAGGTATCACTGGGCAAACGAACGTTATAGCATGTTGTTTACGCGAATGTCATAAAATAGATATATTCGGGATTGATAATCCCCGTTAGGGTGATTAGCTATCACTGGGCAAAGGAACGTTAAAACATGTCGGATTACGATTGGTTGGGCCTACAGGGCCCACAATACTTACATATGAACTCTTTGTAACACCCCTATTTTTACAATATAGCAGCAGAAGCTAATCTGGGGTGTTACTTCATGGATACAACAATCATAATCATAGAAAACGACTCAAAAGAGACGTTGTTGGAAAAATTTAGTTATCATTCATTATAATTAGAGTTTTTACAAAATGTAGGTCCCAAAATCTAAAACATCAAGTTTGAATAATAACAGTTCAACCATCTACGATCCATGTCACTAAACTATAACTCCGTGGTCGCAAAGTGGTTGCTCAATTAACCTGAGATAAACAGGTAAAAAGTCAAACACAATGGTTTGAGTGAAAATTCATAGGTTTGATATAAACATTTAGTAATACAAGTAATAGTATAATAATTTGTAAAAAACACAATTATTAAGATAAATGATATGTTATGATCTGTGTCAGTTATTATAACCGCGTTATTAGTAATAATCGCAATGAATCATATTAAACAAGTATTATCCCATATTGCATTGTATGGTCTGATTTTGGTCTTTGTATCTCATTTCACACAAACACATTATCATCCAAAGTTAATTTAACGACTCGAAGACACAAAATCACATATTAACATCCAGGAGTCAATTAATGACTCGAAGTCAATTTAACGAACTTGAAGGATTTATTATACTAACATTAAAAACCAAAAGTCCAATTTTAACACTCGAAAGCGAGTCAAATTTAACGACTTGTAGGATTTATGAAACTAACACATTAATATCCAAAGTCAATTTAACAACTCGAAGTCAAATTTAACGACTTGTAGGATTTATGATACTAACAGATTAACATCCATAGTCAATTTAACGACTTGTAGTCAAATTTAATGACTTGTAGGATTTATAACTTAGACATTGATTGTAATGATACATCAGATTAGCATATAGTCTGGTAAAACATTTGTATTCGTTATTTATAGCATGTATCCCCCTTGCGGGTTTATGAAAGCATTAAAGAGATTAAAAGTGAGGCTATGAACTCACTAAGTCATTGAAAAACAATCACATTGTTATAAGATAAATGAGTATGAAAAGAGAGTTTGTAAAAAACAGTACCCCCCCGCGGGATTTATAAAACATTTAATAAAGTAAAGGCGAGTTATGATCTCAAACCTGATAGGTAATGTAATATATATCTGAAATGCAATCTGACGACCTTATCACGTGGGGGCCCCCCCCCCTCACACACCAATCTTAACCAGGGAAGGTTGATATAGCAAAATGATAATAAACAGCCACGTCACGCAACCTGAGTAAATATGTCAAGTCTTAAGAAGTTTGTACTCTAGAACTTTAGTTTTAAGAGTTATGAGTTTGATTGAAGAGTTTGGAATTATTGTATCACCGTTCGGGCCATCATAATTCAGAAGTCATTCAGTAAACGTTTGAGGAGCTAGGGCACTTTAAATCGTAAACCCAACAACTCAGTCAGAACGTAATACCAAGATGAAACCCCTTAATATGAAGCTCCCTAGTATTGTGATATGATATAATCGGTTTTAAGCGTTTTGATCAATATCTGAAATGGTTTTTAAGCAACGAGAAAGCATTAATAAAGTTATTTTCCTTGTAAAGGTTTAAACCTTCTATTATACTTTTTCAAAATGTATTACAATTTTAGACCCTTGAGTTTGAAAAAGTGGCAAAATAATACCAGGGATATGCTACTTTTCTACGAAGTTTGGTCCTTCAAGTTTAAAAGATATACAAAGTAAACCTTGTACTTTGGAAAGTGACATAATAGACCCCTATAGTTATAACTTTGATAAAATGTACAATTTTTAGTCCTTTTAGTATAAGTTTTCGAAAAGTTACGATAATACCCCTTTTTGCATGGATTATATATTTAACAAAACTTGTCCAAATTGTCACCCCCCCCCCCCCCCATGCAAGCTTATTTAAAAACATTCAAAAGATATTTTATGGTTATCTAAACTATAATATGAAGATTTAACATAATAAAAGTTTAAAAATAACGATGATCGTTAAGCTAGGAAGCAACTGGTATCAAATATTAGGGTTTAAATAGTAAGACGTGCGGGTTTTAAGTTCAAATTCCTTTCAATAATCCAATAAATTGGTTATTTTAAACATTATTAAGCATGCTAGGATAATTATAACAACATTAAAACCATATAAACAATTATTTTTAAGAAAAACCATGATTGTTTGCTTGATCTTCAAAGCTTCGCTTGCTTGATCTCTAATGATCCAGGATATATGAGCATAAGAATGTTTCTCAATTGGGTTACAAAAGAAGAAGTGGGGGTGAGTTAGAATGAAGTATATGTGCTCCTATTATATGTGTTAGCAACACTAGAGCCAAGAAACATTGATAACCAGGTTAGGACACATTGGGGGTGATGTGGAGAGGCTAGGGATTAGTTAGGAAGGGCTAGAATTGCAAGTTAGGTGGTTCAAGACGTTTTAGAGGGGTGTTTGGTTGATTATACATGGTGTTTTTTGACATCCAACACAGACTCTGGTAAAATGGTTGCCATTTACAAACCGTAATTCCGTTCAAAGCTCAAAACCACCAAGCATTGTAAGATATTTGAGTCCTCTACGCAACGTTAGTTTTACATATTTGAGGTACTATATAATAAATTTATAGATACTAGCCATTTTACACTACAGGTGTGCAGGAATCTGCGGTACCTTTGCCATTTTCGGCTGTAACTAATTCCATCCAACGTCGAATCGGGTTTGATTCCACCCGCCAAAAATTGAAAAAAAAAAATCAAAATTTAAAAGACATAGGCTACAAACTAGTGTTTCACTTAATATCCAAATCCTATTTATATTTTCTCAACCTATGTTTTAATAGACTGATCTGATTCTGACCTAAGGCCTAGTTTTTAGGTTTATGGTTAAAAACTAGATTAGTGGATCCTTTCTGGGTTTAATTCCTGAATATTGTTGTTGAAATGATAAAAGATGATAGGATATGATTGTTATAATGTTTGTAATTTAAGTTATTACAACTTATTTGAGTGTTGGTTTAGGGTTATGATGGATAAAATACCATAAACGGGTCATTATTTACTATTTTGCTCGGTTAGGGTTTGTTCCTGACGTTTTGATTAGGGTTTGAGTAAAAATATGTATGAAAGCTTATGAATAGAATAAATTAGGGTTACACGTTGTATATTGAGTGTAGTATCTTGTACACAAGTGGTGATGAAGAAACTAGAATGAAAACGGAGGGTAACAAATTTTAAGTTCATGCTTTCATGATTTTGTACAATTGTGCTTTATAAACATTTACTTGACATAGAGGGAGCTTATATTTCAAATAGATGATATAATACTTTTACATATGCCTATTAGTATCTTTTATATATTCACTTTAGATATTAAAACCCTTCAAGAATTAAGGGTTTAGAGAGGTATACGAATAAACATATTAAAGCCCGTTATGTATATAACGTTGCAAATGTGTGGTACATTATAGAAATAGATGTACTTTGTAATCAGCATATTAAGATAATTAAACTTGACATTTATGATATTAGCTTGACATAATGAAGACAGAAGGGCCATATATAGGTTTTGCTGAGCTCTGTCACTTTAGTATTATGTAAGTAACGATGGACATTACTGAGATATTGACAATATAACACTAATGTTAATAAACGAAAAATTTTTTTTTTTTTTTCCCCTACAATTAAAAAAAAGAAAAATAGGTTTTGTATATGAGAAAATTCTTTGGTGTATATCTCCACCCCGTACAAAAAATCTCCATCCTGAATTAAGTTGAAAGTTGTAGTGAAAAGAGTGTCGGTACTCTGGGCATGAATTTAGGTTAGGCTAATCAAGGTTACAAGTCCACGTGTGTGATGCATTTATAATTATGTTGCGCACCATAATTATAATTACCTCCTTTCACACGTCTACTTATTTTCAAGATCACACCTCTTGATGACAGCCAATAGAATTTCTTCAGATCCTGAAAAATAAGAACCTTGGTGTGGATTGAAATACTATTGATTACGGAACTCGTGGTTATAGGCCTACCCCGCTTCAGTTGCGCTTAAAACTATCTGATCGTAAAGAATACGCTATTTCATATAACCTTAAAAGTCAACATCGAATAAGAATGCTATCACAAGTCTTTGTTAAAATTTTCATACCTAGTGGTATTGAAATCATTTGACAATGATAGATACTTGTGTGTTTCCATGAGTATTATGTTACAGATATTAACATGAAAATTAGAATAAAAAGATCATGGAATAGTGATGTCAAAAATGGAATTATGAATTTGTAAGAGAGTTGCTAATCACGTGAGATACAGATTTTGAAATGAACAGATGATGAAGTTAAATAATTAAAATGATAAGGAATTGTTTGTATAAACAGTTGAAAAAACTTGTTGTAAGTATTATTTATATACTTAAGGCCTACTTGTTGTATATTTGTCCCACTTACAAAAAGAAGCGTTCAACCTCCTTGTAACTGGAATTATATAATTCATAGTTCGGGAGATTTTTAATTCCTTATTATTCAAATGAAGAAGTCTACCAATTCATTTCAATAAGATTGATCATAACTCTTCGTTAACCTAAGCATAAATACACGATATGGTAGTGTGTAGAAAATGATATGGATCAAGAATTGTTAGATAATATTAAGATGTTGTTTGTACTTGACGCCCGATAATAAGGTCGATGATATAATTAAATGTTGTCAAAAGTTATGAGGAGAGTAATCAAGTTGAACATGATAGAATTGACGTAAAGTATTGATATCACCAGATAACAAGATGTGAACAAATCATCACTTTATTAATACATGTATAACTTTACATATGAAACTCTAAAGAGTTTGATACTTATGCTACGTATCTCGTAGCAAGATTCTAGAATAAGTAACAAACGAAAAGGGTTGTAGCTTGATGATTGGAGTTTTTCAGATTGAAGAAGACTCTGATGAAACTTGAATATCCTCAAGAGTTGTTTCTAGAGTAGCAAGCTCATCTCTAAGTATGCTTTCTTGTGGCCCTGTTGTTTTTGCAGTACTTGGTCTGGTGACCTATCATTGCAAACCTGACAACTGACATTGCAAGGTGTCCCGTGTGATGTAGTATACATCTCTTACACAAGGGAAGTTTTCCAGCTAACCATTGGTGCAATGATAAGTTCTGAAGGTTTATCTTCATACTATTCTGCTGTCGATGTAATTTCATTGATACCGGTTTTATTGTTGTTGTTGATGATGTTATTCTCTCATCCTAAGCTTTTGTTTGCGATCAATGGTTTCTAGAACAGAAGTCACCATTATATCTGATCCATTAATCACTGGCTATGTTTGATGGCTTCCCTCCAAAGTTTGAAGCTACGAGTATTATATTTTCCTTCAATACTTCTGTTGGTAATCCATTGATGAAGATTTCCAAACTAGGTTTCTTCTCGTCATTGGTACCATTTTTGGGCATAAGACGGCTAATTCTTTGGAATCTCCTAATGTTAATCTTAAGATCATTCCTTTCACAACCAAGATTGTAAAATTCGTTCTTCATTTTCTGACTTCAGTTCGAGGCAATACTTATTGGACAAGAGTTCTTATAACATTCGGGATCCACGTGATCCTAATGGCATTTTCTATTCCCGTTAGGTTGGGCGAAGGCATTCCCACAAGACAAGGCATCATTGTTTAGAGTTACCAGTAGCAAATGTCACTTTGGTCCTTCCTCGCATCACTTTGCTACAAGAAAACACCGATTCCAGTCCATTCCAAACCACTATGAATGGTTAACAAGCCTCCTTTCCGTCCATTAAATAAAAGTTTAAAAATTTTATGAATTCTTTGTAGTTTCCTCTTTTTGCTACAGGAGTTCTCTTGGTCCAGTATTCCTATTGGGATTGTCGGCATTTGCCATGGTAGCAGCTTGTGCTTCCAGGGCTGCAGTAAAATCAGCAATCAGTTGCCGGAGGGCATCCAAAGTTATGGCTTGGTGTTTACGATGTTGACGACCGTTTGGGGAGGCCATTCTATCAACATAAGAAACAAGTAGTAAGGAAAGATATCACAAGTTTAGAAAGGTAATGTTTAAAGAAAATGTTATGCTTCAGATGCTTAAAGAATAAATTGCTAATTTTTATATTTAAGCGACTTAAGAATTATGGTATGATTCAAAGAGACGGAGATTAATGATCCAAATGAAGAGATGATGATGAAAGAGAGAGATAAGTTGGAAACAATAAGGTATGAAATGATTAGCTTTTTTACTATACATAGGTCAAGAATTTGACAACGTTTTTATGTTATACAACACAACCCGTGACTAGGATAAGCTAAAACTGGTTTTAAAGAGTTTGTTTGAAATCTGGACTAGTAGATGGACAATCCTAAAATCTTCCTGATTCGATTGGTGACGAAGCTTTTGGATTCTCAAATTGTTTAAGTCGGAAATTCTATAGTGAGCAAAGGCAATCTTATCCTTTTGCCCTAACCGCTTCTTTTGAAGTCTGATAATCTGAGTACAGATTCCCTTAAGTTCGGTCTTAGTTTCGTTTACCCATGTTATACGTCCAACTTCCATTCATCACAATCGGTGAAAGATAGAGTTCAATCGAAATAATCAAGATAAACTTCGACTTGTATCTCATGATGTTTCCCAGATACATCTTACTAAACATTTTCCTATTTCAAATACCTAAGGAGGGTAGGAGTATAAACTGAGGAAGATGGTGATACCAAATTACAAGTTTGATTCTGAAATGAAGTAAATAACGTAGTTGAGGAAGAAGATGGAGAATGGATTCCGCTTCTTAGGTGGTAATAGTTCTTCAGGAACAAAAAGAAATCAACGAGGATCAAATAGTAATGATGGTGGTAATACCGGAGATGGAGTCAAAATAGCTGGTGGAGTAATAGGATCTGGTGATGAAATAGTTAATTCCTTAGCATAAAAAATGCCTGTACTCCTTCAAGATAAGATTATTGTTAGAAAGATGAGAATACTGGTGATTACTATTATCTTAAGCGTTTTCCGAAGAGTTAAAAGAACTGCTTCCTACGAAGCTGGAACTAATTAAGTGTGACCGAAGTAAAGTTAAGAAGAAATTTATAGAGGAAAAAAGCATCATCGATATCGAAAGTAGAGCGGTGGGATAAGACATCGTTCTGATTAACAACCTAGTATGTAAATAACATAATATTAATGTAATAGTATAATAAGATATGAATTTACATACTGTTCCGGAATGTAGTGGGGCCGGAGGACTTTGATGCTTGAAAAAGAAATGTGGTTTAGTTAAGGTTTAGACCTTGTTTCTCTATAAACCATGTAGGCTCTGATACCAATATGGTAACACCCACCATTTTTTACAATATAGCAGCAGAAGCTAACTGGTGGTGTTAACTCGGTCCAGGACACAGAAACAATCATAATCATAGAAAACGTTCTCATAACAACCCAGTTTGTAAATAACATAAGTTATTTATGTAATAGTATAATAGATATGTATCTATACGTACTTGTTCCAGAATGTAGTGGCACGGAGGACCTTGATGGCTGAAAAATGAAATGTGGTTATAGTTAAGGTTTTGACCTTGTTTTCTATAACCATGGCGCTGATACTAATCTGTAACACCCCCATTTTTACAATATAGCAGCGGGAGCTAATCTGGGGTATTACTTCATGGATACAACAATCATAATCATAGAAAACAACTTTAAAAGAGAAGTTGTTGGAAAAATTTAGTTATCATTCATTATAATCAGAGTTTTTACAAAATGCAGGTCCCAAAATCTAAAACATCATGTTTGAAGGATAACAGTTCAGCCATCTTCGAGCCCATGCCACTCCGTGCCGCAACTTGCTCAATTACCTGAGATAAACATGCTAAAAAGTCAACACAATGGTTGAGTGAAATTCATAAGTTTGATAAACAGTTTGAATATAAGTCATAGTATAATAATTGTACAACACAATTATTATGAAAATGGTATGGTTATGTTCTTAGGTCATGTTATTATATACCCGGATCATAGTTACAATATATTATCCCGTTATTGCCTTGTTTGGTCTGATTGGTCTGGTTCTTATGTCACCAACACATTATCATACAAAGTCAATTTAACGACTTGAAGAGCTCATATATCAACATATTAACATCCATAGTCAATTTAATGCCTTAAAGTCAAATTTAATGACTTGTAAGATTTATAACTTAGACATTGATTGTAATGATACATCAGATTAACATATAGTCTGGTAAAACATTTGTATTCGTTATTTATAGCATGTATCCCCCTTGCGGGTTTATGAAAGCATTAAAGAGATTAAAACTGAGGCTATGAACTCACTAAGTCATTGAAAAGTAATCACATTGTTATATGATAAATGAGTATCTAAAAGAGTTTGTAACAAGCATGTATCCCCCTCTAGGGTTTATAAAACATGTAAATAAGTAAAGCCGAGGTTATGAATTTCACCTGATAGGTAGATGTAATATATATTCCAAAATGAAAGCTGACGACCTTATCACAATCTTAACCAGGGAATGTTGATATAATGAAATGATAATAGACAGCCACGTCACACAACCTGAGTAGAATATGTCAAGTCTTAGGAAGTTTGTACTTTAGAACTTTGGTTTAAGAGTTATGAGTTTGATTGAAGAGTTTGGAATTATTGTATCACCGTTCGGGCCATCATAATTCAGAAGTCATTCAGTAAACGTTTGAGGAGCTAGGGTACTTTAAATCGTAAACCCAACAACTCAGTCAGAACGTAATACCAAGATGAAACTCCTTAATATGAAGCTCCCTAGTATTGTGATACGATATAATCGGTTTTAAGCGTTTTAATCAATATCTGGAAATGTTAAGCACGAGAAGCGTTAATTAAAGTTATGTCTGGTAAGGTTTTAAACATGATTTTATACTTTTTCAAAATGTTACATTTTAGACCCTGGGGTTCTAGGAAATTGCAAATAGACCCCTGAGGTTTGCACTTTTACGACTTTGGTCCTTCAACTTTGAAAGATATACCAAGTAAACCTTGGACTTTGAAAAGTGACATAATAGATCCCTGGAGTTATAACTTTGATAAAATGACACTTTTAGTCCTTTTAGTTATAAGTTTCCGAAAGTTACGATATATACCCCTTGCATGGATTATAATTACAAAACATGTCCAAATTGCCATGCAAGCTTAGTTTAACATTTCATTAGACATTTATAAGTTATAATAAACTAAAATATGAAGTTTTAACGCAACACAAGTTTAAAATAACGATTCGTTAAGCTAGGAAGCAAAACGGGTCATATTAGGGTTTCAAAACGTAAACGCGTGGGTTTTAAGTTCAAATTCCTTCATTAATCAATAAAGTAGTTATTTTAACATTAGTTAAGCCGAGCTAGGATATATTATAACAATAATTTTATAAAATTCATTATAACATTTTGATTTTAAGAAAAAAACGCGAAATGTAGGGTTTCGGTGTACGTTTTGATCAAAATGGAAAATGATCATGGAAAATGAGCATGAATTGAGTTATGAAACTTTAACAAGAGTATATTTAGGATCATATGAACATTATAAGGGTGTAGTAGCAGAATTAGAACATTCAAAACCTGGGTTTGAGCTTCAATGATCAAAAATGGTGGAAATGGGTCGTTTCGGGTAGTATTTCCACTCGTACGCCTTGTATCTTGTTCCCGGGGCTTCAAATCTTCAGGGCTTCACTTCTTGAACTTCTTTAATGATCCTAGGATCATATGGGAGCAAAGGATTGCTGCCTTATGGGTTTGAGAGAGGAGATGGGTGGTGCGAGTTTGAATGAAGACTAGAGAGCTCTATTTATACTCAAATGAAGCATAGATGACCAAGGAAGCTTTGGTTCTGTTCTTGGACGTGTGGAGCAGCCATTGGGTGACTAGGAGAGGCTATATGGCGATTTATTAAGTCTAGAAGCTAGATTGAAGGTGTGGATGGCCTAGATGGAAGCCACGGCTGAAGTAGGCAAAAACATGCACATGGTGCCTTCATTCTTGACCATGGAGGAGTCAAAGCTTCTTAGTAAGCTGCTAATATGAATCTAGAAGGGTTCTTGGGTGGTAATTTACACATGGTAGCATTTTAAATGGGTCAAAATGAATATGGAAGTGGTTCGGGTCAGTTTTGGGCTTGACGTGGTGTTCAAGGGTTTTTCCAAGGTACATTGTGTTTATAATGATTAAGGATAGATGAAATAGGTTGTTAAGGTCTGGTATTAAAGTAATTAGCAAAGATTAGGAATTGGTTTGGGTTAAAACGGGTTTAAAACAAAGAAATGGGGTCACGGGCTTGATTAGGGCACGTTTAGGGTTTTCTTGACTTTCTTGGTTTATATTTTGCATACTCTTGATTAGGAATGATGGAATACAGATCCTAGAGCTTAAATAAAGTATTATAAATGAAGTTTGATAATTGGTTTTAGTTAAAATGGGTTGAAATTGAAAGAATAAGCCATAGCTTGAAATTAGGGTTCATATAAGGCTTTTAGGGTTTTCTAGCTTTGTAAATCTTGTATATTGTCAAAGTAATGATGGATAATAATGGATAATGGTTTGTAAACTCATTTTATGGTTTTACAATGACTCTTGGTTGCTTACTTGAGAATGAGATGGTCAGAGAATGAGTAAACGGGTTAAAATCACAATTAGGGCATAATTAGGGTTTTCTGGATTCGTTCTTTGTGTAATTGATGTAGAATGATGAAATGATAATGGATTATGATTGAGAATGTTGTAATTTATGTTATTATAACTTATTTAAGTATTGGTTTAGGTTTACAATGGATAAAAACGAAGAAACGAGTCATGGTTTAGAAACTAGCTCGGTTTTAGGGTTTAGGGTTTTGAGTGTAAAACGATGTATGAAAGTTTATGAATAGAATAATTAGGGTGTACATATTGTATATTGAGTGTAGTAGCTTGCACACAAGTGATGGTAAAGAAATTAGAATGAAAATGGAGGTAAAACGGCTATTTTAGAGATCATGCTTAATGACTTGTACATTGAGCTTTTAGAGACTTGTACTTTGACTTGAAGAGATTTTATATTTCAAATGAGATGTTATATTGCTTGTACATATGCTTTAGTAGCTTGTGCATTCACTTTAGATGTTAATCTTCCACAAAATTAGGGTTTAGAGATACCCGATAATGGTTTAAAGCCCGTTTTGATATAACGTTGCGAATAGTACATTATAGGAATAATGTACCTTGTAAAAAGAATATGATGATATTGACTTGACATGTTATGATGTTTGCTTGACATATATGAAGACAGGATTGCCATAGATAGGTTGCGTGAGCTTGTCTGCTTTAGTTATGACATACTGAGATATATAAGTAATGTAATAAAGCGAAAAATTTCCCCGTACAATTGTGATAATAGTAAAATAGGTTTTGCATTTGATGAAAATTCTTGAGTTGTTATAGTCTCCACCCCTTATAGAAATCTCGTCCCGAGATTTAATTTAAAGTTGAATTGAATGAATTTAAGTTAGGCTAATCAAGGTTACAAGTCCACGTGTGTGATGCATTTATAATTATGTTGTACACCATAATTATAATTACCTCCTTTCACACGTCTACTTATTTTCAAGATCATACCTCTTGGTGACAGTCAATAGAATTTCTCTAGATTCTGGTAGAATCTGGGTGAATAAAATACTTCGATTTACGGAACCTGTGGGTTATGGTCTACTTCTGCTATGCCACTCTAATCGTAAAGAATTGTTATTCGTTAACCTTTAAAAGTCAACATCGAATAAGAATGCTATCACAAGTCTTTGTCAAAATTTTCATACCTAGTGGTATTGAAATCATTTGACATTGTATAGATTCTTGTGTGTTTCCTTGTTATTACGTTGCAGAATATAACAGAAAATTTTAGAATATGGAGATCATGGAATAAGTGATGTCAAGGAACGATTGTAAGAGAGTTGCTAATCACGTGAGATACAGATTTTGAAATGAACAGATGATGAAGGTAATAAAGGTAATAATGATAATGATTAAGGAATTGTTTGTACAAACGGATTGAAAGAAACTTGTTTGTACGTATATTATATACTTAAGCCTATTTATTTATAATTAGTCACTTACATGATATGATCATGAATGGTTAGACAATATTGAGATGTTGATTGTACTGACGCCCATATAATCGAGGATGAAAATTTATGTTTCAAATGTATGAGGAGAGTATTTAGAGTTTGAGTATGATAATAGAATCAATGGAATTGACAAATGATGTCGAGTTTTGATACCACCAGATAACAAGATGTAACATAATTATCACTTTATTAATTTATGGATAACTTTACATATGAAACTCTAAAAGAGTTGATACTTATGCTACGTATCTCGTAGCAGGATTCTAGAATAAGTAACAAACAACAAGGATTGTAGCTTGATGATTGGAGCTTTCAGATAGAAGAAGATTATAATGAAACTTGAATATCCTTGAGAGTTGTTTCTAGGGTAGAAATTTTAAAGTGAATAAAAGCAAGCTTGTCTCTAAGTATGCTTTCTTGTGGCCCGGTTCTTTGCTTTTGAGCACTGATTCACATAATGTCCTTTCTTTCTGCAGGCATTACATGTTACGGATACTGTTTGTAGGTTGTTTCTAGTGGTTTTGTTTCTGCAGTTCTTGGTCAGATGACCTACTCTGTTGCAAGT
>BQNB010133872.1:0-18398 GCA_026074375.1 Tanacetum coccineum | reverse complement strand
GTGTTTCAACTATCACAAGATAAGACACTTTGCAAGGGAATGTAAAGGACCTAGGAACCAAGATAGCATAAACAGGAATCAAGACAGCTCTAGAAGGACTATAAATGTGGAAGAAACTTCTTACAAAGCCATGTTGGCTATTGATGGAGCTGGTTTTGACTGGAGCTATATGGCAGATGATGAAGTCCCTACAAACATGGCTCTTATGGCTTTTTCAGACTCTAAGGTACATAATGACAAAACTTGTTCAAAAACCTGTCTAAAAAGCTTTGAAACTCTTAAAACTCAACTTGATGATTTAAGAATAGAGTTTAACCAATCTGAGTTCAATTTAGCAAATTATAAAAGAGGGTTAGCATCTGTAGAAGAGCAACTTGTCTTCTATAAAGAGAATAAGGTTATTTTTTATGAGCAACTTGTTGTCCTAAAAAGAGATATCTCATATAAAGACTCAGAAATTAGTATGCTTAAAAGTGAGTTAGAAAAGCTTAAGCAAGAAAAAGAAAGCAATCAACTTAAAATTGAAAATTTTGATAACGCTTCTAAGAGTCTAGACAAATTAATAGGGAGTCGGATACCTGATAGAAGTAGAAAAGGTCTGGGGTTTGTAAGCTATAATGATGTTCCACCTCCTCCTACAGGGTTATTTTCACCCCCAAACCTTGATTTGTCCAACTATGGTCTAGAGGAGTTCCAACAGCCTGAGTTGAAGGCTATGGACCTAAGACTAGTAAGAATGTCAGTGAAGATACTTCTAATGAGGTTAAGGAATCTCCTGATGCCCCAATGGTTGAGAAGTTGGTGTAAGATGATAAGTTAGAGAAGAAAACTGTTTTTCCTACTGTTGCTAAGATAGAATTTGTTAGACTTAAACAACAAGAAAAACCAGTTAGGAAACCAGTTAAGTATGCTGAGATGTACAAGTCACAAAGTCCTAGGGGAAATCAAAGAAACTGGAATAATCAGAAGTCCCAACAGCTAGGAAGTGACTTTGTGATGTACAATAAAGCTTGTTTTATCTGTGGAAGTTTTGACCATGTATAGGCTAAATGCAATTACCATCAAAGGGAAAGGGTAGTATCTGGGAATAATTATACAAGGATGAATTATAATTATTCTACTAAAAAGGCTCACCCTAGTGCTCATAGAAACATGGGTCCAAGAGCAGTTTTAATGAAAACTGGCCTAAGACCACTCAATACTTCTAGGCCTGTTAATACTGCTCATCCCAAAATTACAGTTTATAGTGCTAGACCAATGTCACATTTTTCTAAATCAGCATAATCAACTGTAAAGAGGCCCTATCAAATAAAAACAGCATTAACTAACAAAAATTTTAGCCAAAAAGTTAATACTGCTGATACGCTCCGAATACGCTATACGTAAATATATATAGTATATAAGGATTATATCAAATAATAGTATAGTAAGTATTTTCCGTCGAATTTAAGATACAAACTTTTAACCAAAGTTGTCTCCAAAACCTCCCGGGTCGTTTTCCCTCGACAAATTGCGAATTGAGAAAATCGGTTTAAGTCCGGTGAGCAGCGTTTTGACAATGGTTTTAAAGATTTTTGATGTGGTTTCTAATCCTACTAATAATAAATGACAAGTGATAAAATGCACCGAAATAAAGTAAACAAGAATGAAAATTAAACACGTAAGCATTTTAAACGTAAATGGGGAATTAAAAACGCGCTATTTAATATAAATAACTAAGTTAAACCTAAAATGATTTTATAATCTTTTTTCTAATTTTAATTGGACTATTTTAAAGAAAATTCTAAGGCATTCTAAACGTAGGGTAATTTATAGCTAACAATGAAGAAAACGAGAACGGGAACGAAATCCGTTCTTTAAATGTGAAATTTCAAAATAGTAGCCTACGAAAGTAAATTTTCAAACCTTAAGCCTAAATATGATAAAAGAAAATTTTGAAAAAAGAAATTTCATTTATTTGATTTTATTTTTCTATTTATTATGATTTTTTAAAGTTTTTAACAAAATTAAATTACGAAAAAATTAATACTTTAAGCTAAATTCATAGAAATGTTCTTAAAAGTGCGAATGATATACAGAAATGCAGAAAAAATAAAAATCTTAAGTGCTAAACTAATATGACCGGGAAAAAGCTTTTAAGCACTCGAAGTGCTTTTTTATAACAAAGCTCAAAAAGGTGGTAAAAGAATAAAAAACGCACCTTAGGACGTAAAAGTCCCAAGGGCGCAGTGGTGAGTGGTGTGTGTGTTGAGGCGTTTATAAAGGTTGAGGAGGGTAGAGGTCCAGGGTTCGAGCCTTGCTCACCCTGGATTTCCCCTCTTCCCTTTTTTATTTTTTGCAAAAACTTTTAAAAACAAAGTTATAGAACAGCTGAAAATAAGTATTTTTTGTAAAGACAACTTTTTTGGAAATCACTAATAAGCTAGAAAAGAGCTAAACATTCAGACAGAAAGAATTTGAAATATTTTTTGGCTTTTTCCAAAACTTAAACAAACACATAAACTGAAACAAGCTTAAACTAGAGCTTAACAAGCTACAAGCATCCTACAACTATCCTAATAAGCTAGACTGAACTAGAAATAAGCAAAAATGATAAGCAATAAACTGAAAAATCTACTAAGCACTAAACTGAGAACCAAACAGGCAGACTAGCTAACTTTGGACTAAATTTAAGATAAGCAAATGGATCCTTGTGACTTTTTGAATTATACTAGCTTAAACTATGACCTAAAGGCTACTAGAAACTACTTTTAAAAATTATTTTGAAAATCAAATGCTTAAAGAAAAAGTTGAATGAAAATGGCTTATTCACTCAGTAGGGGCTAAGTGAATCTTTCTTTCTGAAAAGACAAAATGCTGTTTTGTAGCTTAAAAACAGATATTTTAATAAGCTAATTACTAAAAATGAAGTCCTAACCTATAAAATATGGCCTATAATCTACTTGCAAACTTAATTTCAAATCCTAACTCTAAGAATTACCATCTGATAATTGAATTTAAAAATGGTTGTTTGTCTGTTTATGCTGCTGATGCAGTATGCAATTTTTAAAAACAAAACTCACATTAAACTTGTGCAGGCTAAAGTTCATGTTTCTACCACTTTAAAACACCAAATCAAATGCAAATCTACTAACATTAACATCTAACAATAATCAAAAGCTTAAAAGGCATATGAACCTCAACTTATACTTAAACTTATTAAAAGCTTATTTGAGTACTCCACAACTTTAAAAAATGATCTATTACTAAAATGTAGATGATTAAAATCCACCAAAGTGGTTTGTACCACTACCAGTACTAACTTGTGGTTAGTACTGGTCTTGTTCCAAACACCCCTTAAGGGATTTTAAGCTCATATTTAGCCACAGATAATGAGATTTAAAGCTTCAACTACAAAGACCAGATAAAAATAAGCTAGAATAAATCCTAATCACAATTTTTAAGCTAATGCTACTATTTTTGGAGTTTTTAACTGTTTTAAGACAAAGGATAAGCAACCTATGAAATAAGCTGACAAATGAACTCAATATCATTAAATAACTAAGATAAGCAAGTTTAAGCTAAAACAAACAATAATAAGCTATAAACAAATAGATTAAACTCAAATGCAGATTATAACTAGAAGGTAAATTGACAGAATAGAAAATAGAGAAATGTAAAAGGAAAAGTACCTCCACCTCATCTAAACAGAGGTGAATGCTCACTTGAGCTTAATCTACAAGCTTTGGCTTGTAAATAACAAGCCAGTAAAGTCCAATAAGCCCGTTGAAAATTGGCTTATCATCTCACATTAAGCAATCCATTATAAGCAAAGGTAAATGAGAATTTATCTAATCTGTATTAAAGTTAAGAAAACTAGCTTAAATGATCTTTATAAGAACTTATTTGAGCTTATTGAAGTATAAATGAGCTTATTCAAAACACATTTGTAATGAAGAAATTTAGCAAAATTCTCATAAAAGAAAAACACACTTTTAAAGTAAATTGCAATTTTATTAATAAAGCAAAAGATTACATGGCTTTTTAAATGAAAATTACATTAAGAAAATACAAATAAGCTGAAATTAAGCTATTATTAAACTACCTACACTACTCCTACTCCTAGATATCTTTTGTATGTGTGAGGAGCTCTCCTTTTATAGGCTTCAGTGGAAGGATCTAGGCCTTTGGACGTTCCTTGGTGTGTTAGTTGTGTGAGAGGATTCACTATCCTTGATCACAGCCCTTGATTTGTCCCTGTGCTTCTTTTGATTAATCACAGCTCTTGATTTCTTGCCACCTCGTCATTCTCCAATCATTAGCACGGATTGCCAAGTTGTCAGGTGCACAACGTCATGGCTTGCATCACTTTTTGCTTCTAGAGAGGTTAATTATACTTGAACGAAGGTAATATGGGTGTAGGGTAAATTTGGGGGAGGAGGGTGAACAGTAAACTGTTCTTCCCTCCTTTTTCTTTCTTTATACGTTTGTGTTGACCTGGGGAAAAATGGGTTGACTTGGGTTTGGTTAATAAAAAGGGATTGGGCCGGTGTTTGGTTTTTGGTTTATAAATGTTTAACTTAACATTTGTTAAGTTAAAGTTAACATTTGTTAAGTTTGTAAAGGTAAGGTTTAATGACCGTTAGTTCCTTTGTCGGGTTTTGGGATTTTTTTGGAGTTTACGGGCTCGTCTTGGGTTTTTCTTGATAAATGCACACTTTTGCCTCGGCTTTTCATGTTCTTTCTTTCTCGTGTCCGGCTTTGTCCATTTATGTCCTTATTTTGTCCTTTTCTTAATATCTGGTGCCTGCACATATACAACACAAAAACAAGCACATATTTGCCATTTTTATTATGTTTTTGGTCTTTTGGATTCGTTTTACAAGGTTAAAGGTATGTGTAAAATAGCACATACCACACACTGCCACAGATAGTGTCATGCCATTGGTGCATCAATGACATGGTCATGGTACCTCCATGACTAGATACAGATAGCTCGGGCAAGATTAAAGCAAAAGATATAAGTGAACAAGATACTAAAAATCAAGATAACAGATCTAATCTCATATTTAAACAACAATCAACATAATCCTAATTGCGAGTATCAAATCAAACAGATTATCAATGAATATCAAATGAATCATGAGAACGGATAACAAATCACATGGAGTATCAAATGAAAATCAAATGAATCATGAGAACGGATAATAAATCAAATGGATCAAGTAGCTAAACAAATGAGAACCAGCTCATGAGATGTCCTTACTAAAAGGATGGAATATATGTACGAATAACGGAACAGACTAAAGAACTTATAAATCGTAACAATAGTAAAGAGAGTTATGTATCAAGAATATTTGTACCTTAACGAATAAGCAATCGGAGAGAGCGAACACGAAGACAAAAGGTCAAAACCTCTTCACTGAATCTACACAAATCTACACAAATCCATGATTACATATTATTATCTATCATCACATTTGGAAATTGATCTTATGCCGATCAAAATCAGTACATAGAAAGAAAATGTGTGAGAATAAAAAAACAGACAGAGTGTTTCAAGTGAGAAAAAGAAATGAAGATGTAGTGATTTCAAAAATAGAAAGAGAGATGTGAAAAATAAAAACAGACAGAGTGATTCATAAGAAAAAAAAAGATTGAGAGATAAAGTAAGAATAAAAGCAGAAAGAAAGCTTGTGAGAATCAAAATTGATGATGGAAATGCTTTTTGGAACGAAATTAAGGTTAAATCTGGTAACTCAAAAGTTAGTACTGCTAGGGCATTACTTAGTACTGCTAGGCATTACTTAGTACTGCTGGACATTACTTAGTACTATTGGGCTTTACTTAGTATTGTTAGACTAAAATTAGTACTGCTAGACTACCGTTAGTACTGTTTGGGAATAACAGATTTTTCTTAATTAAATATAGCCGTTGAGATATTTCCACCAACTACTTCACTTATAGGTTTCCTTAAATTGGATAATTCATGAACTTTCTTTAACTCATAAGATTTATTCACGATAAACATCCAATTCAAATTCAGATCCGGCTCCCACATCAACAACCTTAAAGTGCTCTTTATATATCTCAATGACTTTGCCGAAAAAAAACACACATACTCTCATAAACGAACCTAACCTAGACCTTAATCGATCTTTTCTTAATCAACAATAGCGAATTTGGAGTTCTATGGCACGCATAACATGGTTGCTTACTTAAAGAAAACAGAGGGGAGTGAATGATTTCATCAAATAGTAGATTTTCTCAATACAAGTCACATTCGGTATGCTCTTACTAAAAATCCTACTATTTATGTTTCTCTTATTTAACAGTTTTGGCAAACTACTACTGCAAGCACACATTGAATAAGGAGAAAAGAAAAATCCGCTACCATAGATGGGAAAGTTAAACTGTTTCTGAGGCATCTATTAGGCAAGGCATCCTCAAGTAGATGATTTGAAGGCATTAGTATTTTTCCAACTACTGAAATTTTTAAACAACTTGCCTCTTATGGGGTATTGTCCAATTCTGACAAATTGTGACCTTTCAAAAGGGCAACTTTTTCCCCTCAATGAAATTGTTGATCCATACTATCCTTCATTGTTTATGTTCTTATAGAAGAACGAAGTGGGAACAATTCAGTAGCAAATAAAGCAACTGCAATTATTACTTGGCCACTAATAGGAAGTTTAATTTTTCTAAACTGATTTTTGATGGAATGGTGAAAAACTTGGATAGTAAACACAAATTGTTAATGTATCCAAGGTTTATTCAAGTATTTTTAAACAAGCATAAGAGACTGCTTCTACCTCACAAAAGAAGTTATATTGCACCCAACCATACACAAAAACTTTTTAGCAATAAGAAGAGGGTTTCTAAGGGTTATACTGGGGTGGACATTCCATTGTTTCCAACAATGCTTGTTTAGGGCCCAGTTGTTCATGGTGAAGGATCAACACACCCAGTTAAGTCCCATCACACACCCAACCAGTCCTACTCAGACCAATGTAGCAGATGAGCTCTGCTTCTACAGGTGGTGGATGTCAGACTGAGGGGCTACACTACTCGACTGTCTTAGAAGCTGGACAGGGCAGATGGTAACATTGATAAGATCCCTACCATATGCCCCTGTTTTTTCACCTCTCAAAGAGATTCACACACTTGAAGTGATGAGGGCGGAATGCAACATAATAAATTGATGGATTTGGTTACAAAATTGTCAGATAGAGTTGTCGCTTTAGAGACAGACTTGATGCAGACAAAGAAAGTTTATGGTGCTACTTTTACCAAACTTATCAAAAAGGTCAAGACATTGGAGAAAACTGTCAAGTCAAGCCAAGCTAGAAGGAAGCCCAGAATTGTTGTGTCTGATGATGAAGAAGATTTAGAGGATCCTTCCAAACAGGGGAGGAAGATAGCTAAAATTGATGAAGACCCTGATATTTCTTTGGTACAACATGATGCAGAAGTTCAGGGGAGGCATGAGCATGATATGGAGCCTGATATGAGATTCACTACTGCTAAGAAGAAGTTCTTATATTGGCTGAAGACGTTTATATTGTGAAGAAGTTTATACTGCTAAAAAAGGAGTTAGTACTGCTGAGCCAGTTTCCACTGCCGGTGCATCAGTTAGTACTCCTGGTGCTAGTTCAACCAAAGACAAGGGTAAAGCTATAATAGTAGAAGCTGAGACTATTCAGACCAAGACAAAGTGCAGCTAGAACAAGAAAGACATTGGGTTTATGAAGAAGCTATAAGGTTATAGGCCTGAAATTATAGAAGAAGAAAGGCAGAGGATTCACAGAGTTCCACAAAGAAATCAAGCTTTTTCATAAAGAAGAATGGGATGAAACATTCAAGCTAGAGTCTGAAGCTGATGAATAGTTCTTGCACAGAGATTACAATCAGAGAAAGAGAGATGTACTTATCTGAAGCTAAAAAAGCAAATTGCTTGCAGAGCTTATCAATGAGAGCAAGAGAACTTTGCTCATAAGGCTTAAGAAAGGAAGAAATAAGCCACATACACCAAGCTTAATAAGGACGTTACATGTCACAAAATATCATGAACATGGAAGTCATACACAGTAGCAGATAAAGAGTTATCTTTTGAGAAATCAAGAATCTGGTTGAAACTTACAATGAAGGAGGTACACACATTTGTTTCCAATAGAGAGAGAAAGTGAAAGAGTAATTCCTGAGATTGCAGCTGGAAGTTCTAAAAAGAGATGGCGAAAGAAGAACATGTTTCAAGAAAGTTCAAAGAGACAAAGACCTTGAGAAAGCTCATAACCAGTTAAAGAACCAAAGGATAAAGAAGAATAAGAACTATCATAAGAAAGGATACAGCAAATGATGATAATAGTTCCAGAGCAAGGAATGAATGTTAAAGCTTTACAAACCAAGTATCCTATAATTGCTTGGGAGATATTCCAACTGAAAGCTAGAAGTATTGAAAGATCATCAGAATTAGTAATCATACTAAGGTATATCAATTCTTTGATGATATGCTAAAAGCATTTGACAAAGAAGACTCAATGAAGCTGTGGAGCCTAGTAAAAGAGAAGTTCACATCAACTGAACCAACAGAGGGCAAAGAAAGAGAATTATAGGTTGAGTTAAAAAGATTGTTTGAATCAGATACAGATGATGAATTGTGGAAGCTTCAAAAACATATTCATGACAATTTAACTTAGAAGCTATATGATTCATGTGGAGTGCATCATGTGTATATAGAAGATGGAATTAACATTTACATGCTGGTAAAGAAGGAGTATCCATTGTCAAGAGGAACTCTTACATTGATGTTGGTTGCAAAGCTCTTGGTGGAACAAGACAGTGAGATGTCAAGAGAACTCTTAGGAAGAAATTCATGCAGGTGGAAAGACCAAGAAGATAAAGTGTTTGGAAGAATCCTCTCAGAAAACAAGTTTTAATTCCAAGAAACTTGATGA
The DNA here is from genome assembly GCA_026074375.1 of Tanacetum coccineum. Taxonomy (NCBI): domain Eukaryota; kingdom Viridiplantae; phylum Streptophyta; class Magnoliopsida; order Asterales; family Asteraceae; genus Tanacetum; species Tanacetum coccineum. The sequence goes on along the minus strand of BQNB010133872.1, from coordinate 9,465 downwards.
ATTTGGAGTAAATCACAAGTAGGGAGGATTGATAGGATTAAACTCAGTAATCCATAGTAACTTGCCAAGCCAAAGACTTTATACTGCTTAAGATACAACTGCCAATACTAAATGGTTAGTACTGCTAGAAGAAGTTAGTACTACCACTACTAACTTAACACTGCTAAAGGACTTAAGACTGTTGCATGAAGATTGCTAAAGGGATAAAGACATGTGAAGTGATATGTATTGACTTATTCAGAGTATATTCTATTTAGTAAGAAAGATACGTATAAGTTTAACAATATAGAAGATTTGTAATTATCTTGTAAAGGACTCCTTAGTGTATAAAAGGAGATCATAGGTTATGGTTTTGCATGCATAATAGTCATAGATATTTTGATACATAGCTTCAAGGTTGTAAACCCTAGTACTACACAAAGTACTCGTATTATTGATAATAATAATATTGGAGCTTTTCAGTTATATTCTTGTTCTTAAAGTTTACTGTTTTCATAAACATTTCTTCTAAAGTATAAAGAGTAGATTTCTCATACTCATGTATTCAGAAAAAGTTCAACCATATTAATTTTGGATTTATTCAAGTAACTAATCTTTAACAAGCTAAAGAATAGATCTTAAATTGGGATCAACATTTCCCAGTAAGTGATTATACACGACCGTAGTCGTTTAGAAAATAGAAACTTAACTCAAAAGTGAGTAGTTCATAATAATAATCAATATTTGACAGTCGATTAAACAGTAATTGTTTAGCATAAAATAAGTCAACAAAAGTCAACAACGAGTTTTCTTATAGAAATTTGAATGAATAGAAATATGTAGATATATAGCCATAGTATTTTGGGATACTATAATCTAGTCAAAATCTCTGGTTGTTACAATTACGCAACCAACCTCAAATCAATCCAAAACAAAACCTACACACAACACTAACAATAATCACAAAATTGCACCTACATTAAAAGCAACTACTTTAAGAATTCTTGAACCAACAAAAACCCAGATGATCTAAGCTTTGATTCACATAAAACTAACCAAACATCTTTTGTGAAAAATTATAAAAGTATATAAATTAATTTAGACTATCACTAAAATGGGGACTAAAGCATAAGGATCAAACTTTATTTTTAAATCTACAAATACACAATCCTTATAAACAAACCCTAAATCTAAATTTGTTATTAAAATAAAATAAAATTACACTATTTCCTGACAAACTAATGACCTTCATGGATGAAATAACAATTTCTATTCAGAATCAATGGATATATAGTGTGGGGGGGGGGGGTGGGGGGATAGTGTAAATAATGAATATGATATTTGGGGCATTCAACAATATGATATGTGTTAAATGCTATGTGTTAAATGCCCAAATATTTGATACACTATACTAATTCTTAAGTGTTAGGTGTTAAATGCCCCAAATATTTTTTGTTTCTCAAAATACTCTAGACGACCTGGGTGACTTGCGAGACTTGGGAGACTTTATGCAAAACTTAACATGTATCCATGCAAGTACTAGGCAACTGGGGCCACTCGGGACACTTATCAAATTTTGTGTGAAAGTCTTACAAGTCTCCTAAGTCGCCCAGGTTGCCTTTGGTATTTTGAGAAGAAAATTTTTTTGGAGCAATTAAGACCTAGTTACTTGTACTTTTGAGGCAAAATAAGAATTTCCCTTCAAGGGTTAATTCTTATTTTACCCTAAAATTACAAGTGTTAGGTGTTAAATGCCCTTAAATATTTTCGTTTCTCAAAATACTCAAGGCGACCTTGGAGACATGGGAGACTTTATGCAAAACTTGACATGTGTCCATGGAAGTACTAGGCGATTGGGGCCACTTGGGACACTTGTCAAATTTTGTGTGAAAGTCTCACAAGTCTCCTAGGTCGCCTTTGGTATTTTGAAAAGCAATTTTTTAGGGCAATTAACACATAGTTACTTGTACTTTTGAGGCAAAATAAGAACTTTCCCCTCTTTCAACAATATATGAAGAGAAAAGTACGAATCAGGTACAAAAAAAATATATTTGCTTCACTTTCTTGTCACTTTTTTTCCATCTTCTCAATTTGGTCATACTCAACTGCTCGACTCTACTACTCCACTCAATGCTCGACACGCATCATTTGTTTATTATTTAAGTACTACTACTCAACTAGTGGGTAGTTGGGTGTTTTTATATATATTCTTTTACTTTATGATAAATTACAAATACACCCTTATTGGTATAAGCATCAAATAGTTGTAACTAATGCTTAATAATTTGTCATATCTCTTGCAATAACCACACCTCATCACACCACCTCACCATTACCGTCAGCCACCAGCCACCACTCCTTATGCCCCACCACCTTATACAAATCCCCCTGCTCGACTCCTCCACTTTCGACTGCTCACCACCTCGACTACTTTTTCATCCTTTTACAAAAGCAAACTCCTCAGGCATATCATTTATGTGGTAAAATACTATGTGTACATACGCGCAATAATCAAAACATATATATTGACTAATTTGTTGCCATACAATAATAATATTGGTTGTAATTTGTGCTATGTCTGATTAATATATGAATAATAATAATATTACAACTTTCAACTATTTTGAAATTTAGTGCAATTATGGGAATCAGATCATACTTGGAAATGAGTTTAGAGGTACGAAGTGTACATGATATCCCACTAATAATCCAAACACAACTTAATAAGCAAACCAAATAAGCTCTAAAGGATGAAAATAATAAGAAGAAAGGTAGAAGGGAAATGGAAGAATATTAGATTAAGAGAAAAGAGTGGTGGGAGGTTACACATATGTTTTACACATACATATGAATGACCAACACCCTCTCCATGTGTGGAGAGGGTTCCTTTTATACCCTTACCCTTCTAGTTGGCACATGGGCTTTCCAAATGGGTCGTAGCTTTGGCTTATCATGGGCTTTGATGTTGGGGAATAAAGGAGTCTCAAGTTACTAACCTAATGAATTAAAGAAACTACTGCTGCTGAAGATAGAAAAATATTTAAGTCATTAGTACAGCTAAAAGTAAATGGTTAGTACTGCCCAGTACAACGTGTTAGTACTGCCAGTTAATTAGTTCTATAAGTTATGTAGTATAGTACAGTTGGTAAAAATTAGTCAGTACTGACTAAAGTCTATGCATGAGATACATTAGGGAATAGATATCATTGATCACGTGACTTCGTTTTGTAAGCCCATTACGGTTTCCTTAGTGTATAAAAGGAACCTTATGGCATAGATCTAGATATCAGTTTACCACATCAATTTTCATATTAGTATTCATAAGTTACATAGCAATCATAGTTAGTATTCATAGCTATTTTGTAATTCAAAATAGTATTCAATAAATTGAAAGTTTAGTAAAGATCTTGTTTTATTATTTCATTGTTCTTCTTGGTATTGCAAACTAGATTCCGCATAGTTTGTGATATTCTTAATCTTAGTTTCTACTATAGTTATCTTGGATCTATCCAATATAACTAAGCTTTAACAAGCTAAGTAAGATCTGTCAAGAAGGGATCAACATGTGGTATCAAAGCCAGGTTGAGAAACTCTGAATAAGAAGAACATTATATCTACACAAGATCTCATAATCAAAGAGAAGATGGAATCACAGTCAGAAACTACCCAAACATTGTCTACACTAAAACTTCCTATACTCAAAACAGGAGACTATGATCTATGGAGCATGAGAATGGAGAATTATCTTACTCACACTGATTATGCTCTTTAGGAGATTATTATGAATGGTGATGCACCTGCTGTTGCATTAACTAGTGATGAAGGTCCCATTCCTCCTAAAACTAAAGAACAAAAGCTGGCAAGAAAGAATGAATTGAAAGCAAAAAGCACTTCGTTGTTGGCCATTCTTGATGAGCACCTATTGAAGTTTCATGGAATCAAGGATGCAAAGACCCTATGGGAAGCTATCAAGACCAGGTTTGAAGGCAACAAAGAATCAAAGAAAATGCAGAAGACCATTCTGAAGCAGCATTATGAGAATTTTACTTCATCAAGATCTAAAGGACCGGATAAAACCTATGATAGGTTTTAGAAACTCATCAGCCAATTGGAAATTCAAGGTAAAGTTATCTCTCAGGAAGATGCAAATCTTAAGTTGCTAAGAAGTCTACCATCAGCTTGGAACAATATTGCCTTGATCATGCGTAACAAAGCTGATCTAGATGGACTGAGCATGGATGATTTGTACAACAACTTAAAGGTGTATGAAGCTGAGATCAAAAGCCAATCAAGCTTAAGCTCAAACTCTCAGAATGTGGCTTTTGTATCTTCAGATGAAACTAGCAGTACTAATGAAGTAGTTAATACTGCTCTTGATGTTCCTGCTGCTAGGTCAAAGGGACAAGCTTCTTCCTCAACCTATGCTGATGATGTCATGTTTTCCTTCTTTGTCAATCAATCTAATAGTCCACAATTAGACAATGAAGATCTGGAGCAGATTAATACTGATGATCTTGAAGAGATGGATCTTAAATGGCAGGTGGCCATGCTTACCATAAGGGTGAAGATATTCTTAAAGAAGACGGGAAGGAATCTGAATTTCAGTGGCAAAGAAACTGTTGGCTTTGATAGGACAAAGGTTGAATGTTACAACTGCCATAAGAGATGTCACTTTGCTAGGGAATGCAGAGAACCAAGGAACCAAGGAATCAGGGAATAGAAATGGAGATGCTCTATGAAGGATTGTACCAGTGGAGACTCCTGCAAATGCCTTGGTTGTTCAAGATGGGATAGGTGGTTATGATTAGAGCTTTCAGGCTGAAGAAGGACCCACAAACTTTGCTCTAATGGCCCATTTATCTTCAGGTTCATCTAGTTCATTAAGTTCAGACTCTGAGGTACATACTTGCTCTAAAGATTGCTTAAAATCATATGAAACTCTTCAAAAATAGTATGATCAACAACGTGATGGTCTTAAAAAATCTAACCTAGAAATTATAGGTTATCAATTAGGCTTAGAATCATCAGAAGCTAGAATTGTTGTTCATAAAAAAAATGAAGCTGTTTGTGAGGAAGACATTGCATTTTTGAAATATGATGTTAAGGTAAGAGATAGTTCTATAACAGAGCTTAAAAATCAGTTAGCAAAGGCTTTAAAAGAAAAAGATGATTTAAAACTAAAATTAGAAAAGTTTGAACCATCATCTATGAAGCTAACTAAACTAATAAACAGTCAAATAAGTGTTAATAACAAGTCCGGTGTTGGTTTTGACAGTCGAATGAATGAAAATGAATTGCATGACTGTCATTTGAATAAAAGAGAAGTGTTTGAAAGTGCATTTGATAGTAGTGTGAATGAGATTAAAGAGGAAAATAATCAAGTAAATGATAGGTTTAAAAAGGTTGAGGGATATCATGCAGTTCCCCCTCCCTACACTGGGAACTACATGCCCTCAAGACCTGACTTGTCCTTTGCTGGATTAGATGATTCTATCTATAAGACTAATGTGAGTGAAACTATCACTAGTGTGCCTAGAAATGAATCAACTACATCTAAGTCTAGTAAGGATAGTTTGGAACAACTTAAAGGTGTTAGGCCTTGTGCTCATATCATTGAAGAGTAGGAATCTGATAGTGATGATGATTGTGTGATTAGACCTTCAATTGAACAAAATAAACCTAGTTATGCTAAAATCAATTTTGTTAAATCAAATGAAAATACTAGGAATCTGTTATTAAACAACATACATATAGGCAAGCTGAAAGCCTTAGGAAAAGTCAGAGTCCTAGGGTTGATAAAAGAAATTGGAATGGAATAATGACTCAGAAACTGGGAAATGGTTTTGAGTTCAATAAGAAAGCTTATTTGTATTGATGTCCTTAACCATTTAATCAAGGACTGTAACTTTTATGAGAATAAAATGGTTGGAAAATCTGTGTTGAATAATAAGGGAAGGGTTACTGGTCAAAGGGAAGTTAGACCAGTATGGAACAATGCTTAGAGGGTGAATCACCAAAACAAATTGACTCACCCACATCCTAAAAGAAATTTTGTTCCAACAGCAGTTGCAACAAAGTCTGGACTAGTGCCAGTTAATGCTGCTAAGCAAAGCTCTCCAAGAGCAGCAACATCAATTAGTACTGCCAGGCATGTTAATACTGTTGCACTTAAACAAAAAGTGAATGTTGCATCACCCACAAAATATTCTTATTTTAAAGCACATTCACCATTGAGAAGGCCTTTTAACCAAAAATCAGCAGCTAAAACCAATAATTTTAATAAAAAAAAGTTTATACTGCTAAGGTTAATAATGTAACTACTGCTGGGCCAGAAGTAGTAGTTAGTACTGCTGAGGGAAAAAGGGAAAATGTTGTTAAGTCCTCAGCATGCTGGATTTGGAGACCAACAGGAAAAGTAATTGACCATATCTCCAAAGACAGTGGATCATACATGCCTAAAAGATTTGACTATGTTGATCCTCAAGGCAGACTCAAGTCAGTGATGGCTTGGGTCCCCAAGAGAAACTAATTCTCTTATTTTGAGTGCAGGGTAATCCACAATATGCTTTACAGGATCAAGGGATTTTTGATAGTGGATGCTCTAGGCATATGACTGGGAACAAGTCCTACCTTATAGATTATCAAGACATTGATGGTGGATTTGTTGCATTTACAGGAAGTCCTAAAGGAGGTAAAATTACTGGAAAAGGTAAAATTAGGACTGGGAAATTAGACTTTGAAGATGTATACTTTGTAAAGGAACTTAAGTTTAATCTTTTCTCTGTCTCACAAATGTGTGACAAGAAAAATAGTGTTCTTTTCACTGAGACTGAATGTCTTGTTCTATCTCCTGACTTTAAGCTACTTGATGAAAGTCAAGTCTTGCTTAAAGTTCCCAGACAGAACAACATGTACAGTTTTGATCTAAAGAATGTTGTTCCTTCAGGAGGTTTGACTTGTTTAATTGCAAAGGCTACAATAGATGAGTCTAATTTATGGCATAGGAGGCTTGGTCATATAAACTTTAAAACTATAAACAAACTAATAAGGAGAAACCTTGTTAGAGGATTACCTTCAAAGCTTTTTGAAAATGACCATTCTTGTGTTGCTTGTCAGAAGGGAAAGTAACACAAAGCCTCTTGTAAGACCAAGCTTGTAAGCTCTATCAGCCATCCCTTACAAATGTTGCATATGGACTTATTTGGGCCAACATTTGTAAGGAGTATCAATCACAAGATATATTGCCTTGTTGTCACTGATGGACTAAGTAGGTTTAGTTGGGTTTTTCCTTTTTGGCCACTAAGGATGGAGACTAGTTGGGATCCTAAAACTTTTCAAAAATGGCATAGAAAACCAAATAAATCATAAGGTTAGAATCATTAGATGTGACAATAGAACTGAGTTTAAAAATAATGACATGAATCAGTTATGTAGGATGAAAGGGATTAAGAGGGAATTTAGTGTTGCCAGAACTCCATAACAAAATAAAGTTATTGAAAGAAATAATAGGACACTAATAAAGGCAGCTAGGACTATGGTAGCAGATTCACTCTTACCTACTACATTTTGGGCTGAAGCAGTTAATACTACTTGCTATGTTCAGAATAGAGTTTTAGTGACCAAGCCTCACAATAAGACACCTTATGAACTATTACATGGTAGATTACCTAGTATAAGCTTTATGGGACCTTTTGGATGTCTTGTGACCATTCTAAATACCTTAGATCCCCTAGGCAAATTTGATGGGAAGGCTGATGAGGGGTTCTTGGTTAGATACTCTATAAATAGCAAGGCTTTTAGGATATTTAACACTAGAACTAGGAAAGTAGAGGAGAACCTGCACATAACCTTCCTTGAAAACAAACCCAATGTTGCAAGGAGTGGTCAGAATTGGGGACGGGGGGGGGGGGGGCCCTCTTTGAAATTGATTATGATAAAATAATGGAATTTATGAGACAGTTATCTGCAAAAATCAAACTAATGGTGATGCAGGTATAGAGACAAATGTTAATGCAAGGCAAGCTGGACAGGAGAAAGCATCTGATCATGAATACATACTGCTACCACTCATGCTTTCTAATTCTCCACTCTCTTTAAGTTCTCAGAGACCATGAATGTCAGTCCTATTCCCATAACAAGAATTCACAAAGATCATCCTAAAGACCAGATCATTGGAGACCTAAACTTATCAACTCAAACAAGGAGAATGATCAACTTTTCTGAAGAAAATGCTATGGTAAGCTACATTAGCAAGCAGAGAAGAACAGATTACAAAGATTATCAGAACTGCTTATTTGCCTGTTTTCTCTCTCAAAATGAACCCAAAAAGGTGATTCAAGCTTTGACAGATCCAAGTTGGATAGAAGCAATGCAAGAGGAGCTTCTGCAATTTAAACTTCAAAAGGTTTGGACTCTGGTAGATCTTCCTAAAGGTAAGAGGGCTATTGGAACTAAGTGGGTGTATAGAAACAAGAAAGATGAGAGAAGGATTGTAGTTAGAAACAAGGTAAGACTGGTTGCACAAGGTTATACCTAAGAAGAAGGAATTGATTATGATAAGGTTTTTGCTCCTGTTGCTAGGATTGAAGCAATCAGGTTATTTTTTGCCTATGCATCATTAATGGGGCTTATTGTGTACCAGATGGATGTGAAGAGTGCCTTTTTATATGGTACTATTGAAGAGGAGGTGTATGTGTGCCAACCTCCTAGTTTTGAAGATCCACAGTTCCTTAATAAGGTTTATAAGGTAGAAAAAGCTTTTTATGGTCTACATCAAGCTCCTAGAGCCTGGTATGAGACCTTGTCTACCTACTTATTAGAAAATGGATACATAAGAGGCACTATAGATAAAACTTTGTTCATCAAGAAGGACAAAGGTGATATCCTATTAGTACAGGTGTATGTTGATGATATCATCTTTGGGTCTACAAAGAAGTCTTTATGTGTTGAATTTGAGCAGATGATGCACAAGTGATTCCAGATGAGTTCTATGGGGGAGCTCACTTTCTTCTTAGGATTGCAAGTACAACAGAAGGAGGATGGAATCTTCATTAGCCAAGACAAATATGTGGCTGATATATTGAAGAAGTTTGATTTTACCACTGTAAAGGCAGCAAGCACTCCAATAGAGACTAACAAGGCATTAAACAAGGATGAAGAAGCTGAGGATGTGGATGTTCACTTATATAGATCAATGATTGGATCATTGATGTACTTAACAGCTTCTAGGCCTGACATAATGTTTGCTGTTTGTGCTTGTGCAAGGTTCCAAATTACACCAAAGACTTCCCACCTTCATGCAGTGAAGAGGATCTTTAGATACTTAAAAGGACAGCCTAAATTGGGCTTTTTGTATCCTAGAGATTCACCATTTGACTTGGAAGCCTTTTCTGATAGTGATTATGCTGGAAATCCACAACATGAGGTTGTTAATTTCTTAGCAAAAGGTTGATTTCATGGCAATGTAAACAGCAGACTATAGTTACA
>BQNB010133871.1:0-18398 GCA_026074375.1 Tanacetum coccineum | reverse complement strand
TGTAGTGAGTGCAATCCCGTGATCTTGAGTTCGATCCTAACACACAACTATTATTTTTACGTCCATAAACTAACATGTATTATCTAAACACTTAAACAAAAACAATTAATGAAGAAACTAGAGAGAAAAAGGGATGGAAGGAAGGTTTCTAGAGAGAGAAAGAAAGAGAGAATATTAGATTAGATGTGTGTGTAAAAATGAAACTAACCAACACCCTCTCCAAGCTATAGAGAGGGTATTTATACAAACATAAGCCGTGGCTCATAGGGGGCCTTGTGGGCTTTCTATGGGTTTGGCCCATCTACCTATTTAAGGTTCCAAAAACTATCTAAGACCTACGAGCTACGCATTTTAGGAGTGACCGAGTCTTTTCTCGATTCCTAACAAAAGATCTAACAACTAGGTTTCATGCAATCATAAGCAAACATAATTATATTTAGCCAAAAATGTTAATTGAAAGCAAATAACATTTAATCAAACAACACATAGACATATTGAATATTAAAAATGTAAAGGAACTTCACTTCAATTAAACATGGAGTATGAATAAGTACAAAAGGGTTTAGGAACCCTAAAAATCGACCTCTATAGCTACTACAATTATACTCTACGTTTTTTCTCCTAAAACATGAAAAATAGGGTCTATATATATACAGAATAAGTCGTGATGTCGTGTCTTGTTAATCGCGACGTCGTCAACCCGCAGAATCTTCTATAGGCTTCTTCAAGTTGGCTACTATGACGACATCAGAAAAGATCGCGACGTCGTCACCTTCAAGCTTTGACAGCATCAAAAGGAATTGTGACGCCGTCTCCATGCACTATAAATCCAAAGCTTCATCAAACTCTTGTAGAGTTGCGTCTTTGTCCTGTTTCTTCTCTAATTAAGCTTAAGTCACCTGTATTTCCTTCACATTGCTTCCCGAATGCTAAAATATCAAAAAGAATTGATTAAGCATGATAAATGGGGATATTTTCATGATTTTAAGGGTTAAACGACTTTGGAAAAGTGTATAAAATTACACCTCATCAGAGACCTTCATACAACGAGGTTATATATGATGTTGGGCATCCTTCAGAATGGGAGAAACCGGATGGTCTTATAATTGTCCTTCCACCTGTAATGGACAAACATCAGCCAGGAAGTCCGCGTAACTGTGATCGCTTTAAATCTAAGGCCGAAGAAACTACACCAAAATCATGTACACGATGTTGTAAAGTTGGACATAACTGCCATGATTTCCCATCAGATTTACCATCACGAGGTTTTATTTCAAGAACATCAAGTATGAAGTCAGGTTCCAGCACATCAAGAAAAGGTTCAAAAAGATCTCAAGAATCTACTTTGTATAAAGAAATATGATAATTGTGTGAGTAACGTATTGTATTGTTATTAAACTATGTTATTTCTTATTAGTGTTATTGAACTATGTTATTTCTTACTAAGTTTTTTTGCCAATATGAAAACTAGAGATTACATTACAGACATTACATTACATGACAATGATAATAGTTATTAAATTATTACAAAGAACTTAAACTAGTTGTACAAGCCTCGCACTCTTTGTTTACCTCCTCGTTTATAATGTAGTTGTGAAGGAATTGTGTCTTTTCGTATACAATATACATGTATAGATGCATGTAATCTTCTTCAGTCCATAGTTATTGTAGTCCAATATCTAAATCATAGTTAGTGGATCCCTCTCCCTCAACATTAGCTCGATAAGGCATTGATGTGTTGTTAAAATGATACAATAATAATGAACACTTGTAAATACTTTTGTAAATACTTTTTAAGAATCTAAAATTATACTTACATATCCTTTAAGCTTCCCGCCATCTACGTTTCCTAAGAAAAGAAGATCCCAAAATACAGTTTCACATCTCATTCCTTTGCGTAAGCAATCAAGGTAACACTCTGTCTTATTCTTCGCAAATTAAAAATATAAGGGGTATTTATTCCTTTGAATCTTGCTCAAATCCGGAAAATCAAAGGTTGGCTTGCCACTTTTCTCTATTCTTATGAATTTTAAGTCCTCTTCTATGTGTCCAGGGTCGCATCTGAAGCATCTAAATGTGTATGTATGGTATCCTTCAACGGCTTTTGTTATATAAGAAAACTAGATCCAAGGCCCGCCCCATGGGCGGCTAGCTTCAAGAATTGTTCAAGATAATATTATTAACATAATTTTTAAGATATCGTTAAACTTAATATAATGTTCACAATAAAAACAACATTAAACAACTTTTACATGCACATACCCGGAAACAATTCCAGTACTTTAACTACTTTTACACTTAACAGTAAAAAAATATAAACTTATAATGAGAACCTCTAATGGAGTCATTATTGAACTTTCACTTTAATGAGCTTTGAAGCCACACCTTTGATTTTCAATCGGTCAAATTTCTTCACAAGATTACGCTAAGAAAATTCAGTATTTCGCAACTATGAAGAAATAATCCAGATTTCCACCTCTGATTCTACCATCCACTCCTGAAGAAAATTCAAATTTAAGGTACAATTTAGTTTCATAAAGATATTCCAAGGACATTTTTTTCTGCCTATAGAAGAGAGAAGACGCACCTTTATATACCTTCCATGCGTCCTTCATCATATGCGAGAAATTTCAAACCCTTTTCAATATTTTCTTCATCCTTTTATATGACATCCAGCTTCTTCTCTAAAGCAACAGCTTCATCATCCTTTTAATAATAATTTTAATTTAGTTTCTTTAAGCACTTCTTCACGATAGCTTATCATTGTTTTCAGCTGGTCCATCTAACTTTTTTCCTTTCTAATAGCCACTTTAGCACAATAACTTGTATAAATCATTTAGACACAATAACTTGTTTATAAAAAGCTTCAAGTTTTGAGCAAAAAGTGTTTCATGTCAACCTTACCACTTGTTTCGACATTTACATTAAGTTACCCATTTTTAGACGCAACATAACTTACCTGATGTTTCAGATAACTTTCCCAGACACGAAAACATATACAGATACACTACTTAGAACCAGATACACCTTTAATTTTTAGTTTTGCAGCCATAAAAACTGCATTAGCCATACCTAAATACCACTTTAATATACATATTGAAGCAAGCCTAAACACCTTATGAGATTATTGTTATGTAGCAGATCCAAACACCACTAAAAAAACAACACCCATTACCAAACATACCCTAAAAATTACAGTTTGGAGCAAGCCCAAACACCCCTTAAAACGCTAACCCTACACTCCTTGAAAATTTACAGCAACCTAAAAATACTACTAAATCGACCCAAACACCCCTTAAAACTGCAGTTTTGTAGCAGATCCCTCAAGGTCGTAATATGGAGATCGTAGGCAACCTAAAACAATATTAAAGACTGCTAGTTTCAGATGATAGAAATTTATTCACACAGTTATGTTTATAGGGAACTCAAACTAATTTTTCCACTATCATATCTTAAAGCCTAACTAAAAGTCATAGTTCATATGTGAAATTAACTTCACTCGTCACTATAAATTCCACAAGAATTTGATTCAAAACCTAATGAGTGATTTAATTCACTTGTAACAATAATTGTAGTACTTATAAGGAAAAGTTAATCCGCCAAATATACTATTCAAATACTGCCTCGTTACTATTTTGACTTGAAAACATGTATAGATACCTTAGAATATAAGTTGTAAAAGTTTAAGGCTGTTTGTCTAATCTTCTAAAGGTACCTTTATTTGAACTCGATTGAATTTAGTTAGACATTATCTTAATTAACCCCTTGATATTATCTATGTGACTATTAATCTAATTTGTTACTTTGATTATCTGTCACAAAATAAGCATTGCAATGTTCATGGGTATAATGAAAAAGTGAACCAATATATAGTAACTTAATTCATACCACAGTTTGACTGCTTTGTTAGAGTTTTTCAATATCTCTGTGTATCTTCATGGTTTCATTGTCCGTTCTCTGTTAATACTAAAACCACTATGCACAATATAAGGAAAAGGGTTTGACCAAAAGTAAACGGATTAATAGCTTCCTTAATCAGTGATTTTGATTGAGAAAAATTCAGCATATAAAACTTTGGCACAAAGGATCAAATTACTGAGAGATTATCTTCAATAAGGGACCATTCTATCCGTAAACTGATAGGCAATGAAGCATGTATAACTTATCACCAGTCTTTGGAAATTCCTTCTTAAGAACCTGCCATCTAAAAATATTTTCTTATGTTTATATTTAGTTTGGTTAATTGTTTAAAAAATATAAATGGAAACATGTGTATACACTTTTTATTGATTCTTCTCTATAGTCGATGACTCGATCGACTTCCAAATCCTTTGAGAGAATGGCCTTATCTTTACCTCCACAAGTTGCAACCACATTGTTTCCAGCTATTTTTCAAGCTAATAATTAAAAGTCAGCCAAGTATAGCAGAAAGATAGTTTTGTACAGTGCCCAAAACTCCAGAGACCATGTGCAATATATTACGTAGACCTGTACACATCAGATGTCAAGGAAACTTGTAAATTTCATTTACTGTATGCTATGTCATAATCTCATAAAGTAACTGAAATCAATTAAAGATACATTTATAAGCGTTAAAATTCCAAGAATCAAAAGCATTTGCCCATATTCAATGCGACCTCTCCAACCTTAATCTATTGATTTCAATTTTACTTACAAAATTCATTTATTCATAATTCTCTTCAAATGTACCAACCATAAATGAAACTATATGTGTTGCGTAGCTAAGTTAGTTGTTGTTTACCCTAAATATTCACGTGGTCGTACTTTAATGTAATATGTTGTACTGTTGATCAAGTTCAACGCAGAATGAAGATGCTTTATATGCTAAGAGCTAAAAGGAAGTGATATTACTTGATTAACCATATGGGTGAACATATTTTTTCTAAAGGCAGCAATGATCATCCTTTCACTTGTAGAAGAAAATAACCACCACCACCACCTCCATGACCATGAAACATTTAATAACGAACTATGAGTTAAGATAACTAACTTACATTACTCTTTCATCCGTAGTACTCTTCCTTTTCTACTCATCGTATACCTTAATGTTGTTGCTCATTTCCTGCATAAAAAGGTGATTTTTATGGAATAAGAAAAAAGATAAACTTCACCCAACTCATGAAAAATTATAAAACATGAATAATCACATGGCAGACACATGTTTTGTAATCTTTAAAGTTACTTCAAGAAAAACGCACTAATAGTAATGTAACCTTTAAATTAAGACAGAAACAGTCGAGGACATGATAACATGAACGGTTATACTACATCAAAACATAATTGCATATAGGTTATAAAAGAGCACTATAATAACATGGCTGGTTTTTACAACTCCATATTCGTTGAGCTTAAATATCACATAATTGTGAAACATGCTTAACTATAACAAATTAAACAACAACAAAAGATATCTGGGAATAAAAAACAATAATAAAAGATACCTGATAATAAAAAAAGATACATGATAATAAAAAAACCTTGAATATGAATATAAAAGCTGCCTGCAAATTAGCAAATTCAAATGATTATCAATCACAAACGAAATCGGAATCATCAAGATAAAAAAATAGAGAACATTCAAAACTATTGCTTTTTGAGGCTTTAACGTTGGGTCAATGAAAAGTTAGATCATATATTGTAAAATACAGATTTAGGAATTCGTGATAATAATAGATTGGATCATATATTGTAAGGGTTTTGGTTAGATGATATATTGTAAGATAAATTAGATCATATATTGTAAGATACAGACTAAAATTTTTTTGGGGTGGGTTTAGGGTTACAAATTGGGGGCGCTGTATGATAGGATAGTGTTTGTTAATAGGAAGTGATCGTAGGGTTGTTAAAAAAAGAAAAAAAGCCACGTGTTTTTTGATTAGAGGTTTTGGGGGACAAACATTCCTTTATATAAGAGGTAGATAATGAATTACAAGTTGAAGTCCATTAGTATATATAAAAAAGTCAACGATTAAACAAATTGGTTAGTGATATATACCTCGGTAGTCATCATAAGTGGTGTCATCGTCATGGGTACCGACATTGTCGTAACGGGGGCCGTCGTAGTGGATGCTGGTGGTGGTATGGTCGAACGCATACATTTACGTTTATAAGCGATCATCGATGAGTTAAACCTCAATAGAGTGCGTCTCGACTGTAATTTGCGCCGGTTAGCCAACAGGATAGATTTTGGTGTAGTCGGCGCCGGTGACATATATGACGGTCCCTGTGATGTGTATGACTGTCCCGGTGACATGTATGCTGGTATGTCTCCATCAGACACAACTCCAAACTCACGTGCATCACCCTGCAAATCACAAAATAACAAAATTTTAATAGCAAATAACAAATTCCTAATGAACTACCATTAACAAAAAAAACATACCTCCAACGCAAGCAACCGAGACTCTAAAGTATCAATAGTACCCTATAAACTAGATACGGTCTCAACGAGAGTACTAACACGTGTATCACCCTACAAATCATAAAATAAAAAATTATTAATAACAAATAATAAATTACTAATGAACTAGCATTTATAAATGACATACCTCCAACATAAGCAATCGAGACACTAAAGTACCAATAGTACCCTGTAAACTCAAAACGGTCTTAGTGAGAGTACTAACAGTGCCCTCCAACGTAGTGACTGTCATCATCAACTCGTCATATGTAGGGTCCTGAAGTGATGGTTATGATAAACCTCTCTTCCTTTTCTTCTTCTTGTTCTGAACTTGCTCACTAAGGCCGTCTTTTTTAATCTGGAGTTGCTCACTTACTACCTCATTTTGAACATGTTTATCTTCAAAATATTCCAAAGAGGCCTTCCACCAACTTGTGTCACTCTCGGCTTTAGTAGGTGTAAGGGTCTCTAATGGTGGGGCTTAATTATCATCGACCAACAAAGTACAACATCTTGTCTAAGTAAACGGTAGTAATGATCTCCAAGCTAAAGCCTGCGGACTTATCTCTGTTGGCTGTTTGCAGGCATAAACTTGTGTAGCTGGGATGACCTCTAATATCCATATCTATAAAATAGAAAAAACAACCTAAAATACAACTTAAAAAAACAACTTAAAACATGTAAAAAATTGACATAATAAAAATTACCATAAAAGCCCAAACAAATCCAGTCAACGTGTATCGGATCTTTTCCCCTTTCTAGCACTTGTCATCATGACGCAGTCTGTGATTACATACAACATCTCTAAGCTGCGGATATGTATGATTCCAAATATACGACCCCTATGGAAAAATATTTAACAATCTGATAAATGCTCAACCAACTTCAACGTATGATCAGTAACTTTGTGTGACAATTGGTGGCCCAAGTATCTATAATCTAACAACACCAAAAAACATATTTTAACTGCATCATTGTCTTTCAAAACAAGTGAACGAACACGCATCTTATTAAAAATATCCATAACATCCCTTACTTTAACCGAAACTTTTGCTGAATATTAGGGAACATGCTATTCCTAAATGGGTTTTCTTTCATGTTCTTAAGCTAGTCATTCATATATATATTGCATATATATATTGCGACCAAAACGTAAAGCGGTAACTAAAGGAAACTCTTGGCGTCTAAAGCGAATCCGTTTACCTAATATATTGAATGAGAGCTCGTTTGCTACACTTTTGACCTCACAAGCAAGTATCGTATGAATCAAAATTTGGCTATTCTTTTTAAGGTCAACGTCGAGCCAATGTCCAAAACATGTTTTCCTGAATATTTCAACTTAGGTATCGTCAGAGATTCAAGTATATCCGAAACAATACTAATTTTGGCCTTAATCGTTATGTTCAGTTGTTTAAAAAAAGAATTTATGTTAGTGCAAGTTTGCCATCCGTTATAATCATTGATTATATGTTGTAATATATTGAATGCACAAAACATATAATTGACAAGCATATATGACCTTTTACAAGTACGAGAGCACTAACACTAGATATGTTGAAGCACTAATACTAGATTATTAGACTAAATCTTAGCACTTTACGAGTACAAGAGCACTTTCATCATAGTATAACGAACCAATCTAGCACTTTACAATATGTGACAATCACTTCAATGTTAATGATCATAGGGGTTCAACTATTAAATTTTTGTGTTGCAAGTCGTTGGTCAAGTTTCACATGGTTGAGTTATATATAAAAATTCTTGCTTCTACATTATCCTAGCATGGTGGCCAAAATGTAAAGTTTCTGGTTTCGAACTCAACTCTTTATTTGTTGCTTCCGTTCGAAAGATGATTGATGATCATTGGTTGCAGAGTGTTTCGACCAAGACTCGATGGACTAATGTCGTTTCGATAAAAAATAACATTCATGCTTTGAAAGTAAAGTTGGACTTCTTACCTACAAAGATGAGGTATGGAGATTGATTCTATTTTATATCCTTCTTGTGGTGTGGCGGTGGAGTCGACTAGTCATATTTTCTTCACTTGTCACACAGCCAAGGAGGTCTTTCACAAGTTTGTTAATTGGTGGGATGTTAATTTTATGGAGCTTTCTTCATATGAAGAATGGTTAGAGTGGCTCTTGAACCTTTGTCTTCCCTCAAAGCACAAAATGTTGATCGAAGGAGTTTCCTACACTATGTGGTGGACTATTTGGAACTTTCGTAATAAGAGTATTTTAGGTTCAAGTCTTCAATCCAAGGCGTCTCTCTTTGAGGATATCGTATCCCGCTCTTTTTTTGGTGTAGATATAGATGTAAGGCTTCTTTTAGTTGGATAGATTGGCTTAAAAATCCTTACCTTGTAACGTTGTAAGCTCCTAGCTTCTTTGCTAGTTTTTAAAATAATCATCGTTCAAAAAGAAATGCAGCGACTTAACAGACGTAGTTCAAAAAGGTTTTCTAACATTCTGAAATTTGGAATGTTGTTGCTTGTTAGCAGTTAGCACACCCACAAATTTGGTCAAATAATGAATCCTTTAGCACTTAGATGTGTTATTTGTAAAAACCAAATTAAGCACAACTAATGTATTCAAAAGTAGTCAAATAATACATAATAAAATTAAACAACATGTTTGATACAGCTTAGATATCACTACTTGGAAAATCACAAAGTTTTTATTTCATATAATACATACATATACATAGGTTATCCTAACACATTGTACACACATATCACATTCTTTTTTAGCATGCTAAAAATGGCAGTAGTCATGTTAATATTTGTTAGGGTGAGCAAAAAAACCAAGAAAAAATAGAAAAAAAGACCAATATAAGTTACTAAAGTAAAAACTGATAGTTGAGTTTCATATATTTCAATAACTATAAGCTTGGTTCGGTTTTTGTAGCCGGCTTATGGCTTATTTGATTTTGGGCTTATGTTTCATAAGCTTACTTTTTGTTCCTTATTTTAAACCTTTTCGGCTTATATAAGTTCATTATGACACAATAAACTTATATAAGCCTAAAAGATTGAAATAAGCCACAAAAGTGAGCTTATGAAACATAAGCCCAAAGTCATATAAGCCATAAGCCAATTATATTAGCCGAAACAAACACCCCTAGTGTCACAACATCAAAAAATAACTAAGTAAACACAAACTTTCAGTTCACTAGTTCAACATGTATCTAATTATACCTAATTGTAAAACCCCCAATTTTTTTAACAGTAATTCAGGAAACCCTCGAATTCGAAAAAATTACCCAATTCAAACAAAATCCTAATTAAAAAAACAAAAATTCGGAGTTTAATATATATTAACATAATTTTATGTGTGGATAAAATTACCGGAGTCGAATGGGGATCTATGATTCTTCACAAAATAGACAAAAGATGTTGTAGAATACTAGTTATCTAATCACACACACAATACAAGTAAGAAGTCTTAGAGAGAGAAAAAGTGGTTGGACACTTCTATAGAGAGAAACAAATATGTATAAGGAAGAATGTGAAATGAGCCAACACCCTCTCCAAGGCATGGAGAGGGTATTAATGTGTCCTACATGGCCGACCCTCCCATGAGCTTGGCCCGGTTAGCTTACATAAGTTCCATATATTATCTAAGACCTACGAGATACATATTTAGGAGTGACCGAGACTTTTTTGCGTTTTTAACAATCTCCCCCTTAAGGGATGGTCACTCCAGTTACAAAATCTTTAAGTCAGCATTTAAGAATGACTTCAATTGGCTCGTCGTCTTGAAACTTTGTCTTTTCTTTTGTGAGATAATGTAGTGTTCTTTTAGCTTTAGGTTTAGTTGTTCCTTTGCTTGATTGCATATTCTTGAGCTTCTGAGTTCATCAGCCCATACATCATCTCTTCTTGTTGATTATAACCTTAGGCGACTAACCTAGCTTTGTTTCTAGTTACGACGCCATTTTCATCGAGTTTATTTCTATATGTTGGATCCCTTGGTGAATAGATCTTGAACCTTTAGCTTGCAAAGGGTTTGTTACTTTAGATAAATCCAAAGCAACAATAATGAAACACTGATTGAACACTACTGATTATGCGGAAACTAATCAATAATGCTAAGAAGAACAATATTAAGAAAAACCCAAAAGATCTTTTATCAACCTTTGTATTATAACTTGAATCTTACAAGGTTACAAGCTATGATTGCTAATTGATCTCTATTGATCTATATATTCTAACTATGCCTAGGGTTCCTTTTATACACCAAGGAAACCCTAATGGGATTTACAAAATGTGTATAGAGATAATACATATCTTTTCCTAAGATATCTCATGCATATCTCTAACTCTAACTAACTTCTGCATAAGCAGACTTAACTATAACATAACAGTACTAACTTTAACTATCAGTATTAACATCTTTATACTGACAGTATTAACTATAATACACTACTAGTACTAACCATGGTAACTCTTCTACCAGTACTAACATGTGTACTAGCAGAACTAACTGTATTACTAACAGAATTAAGTCTAGAATACTTAATTCCCAACAATCCTCCCCTAAACTTGAACTTCACTTGTTAACTTCAAGTTTCTTCAGTTTGAGCTTTTGAGGATTGCATCCAAACACTTCTTTAATCTGCTCTTTGATGATCTTGAACTCTTTTGTGTTCTTGGTCATCTTTAACTTCCTTTAGCTTTCAATCCTTGTCAGCAGCAAATCATCACCTCTGCATCACAGCTACACAGCAACATCCAACTAAGTTGGCTTTGTAGTTTTTGGCAAACTACCAGCCATCAACGGATTTGATATGTCTTTACCATGAGCCGTTTGCTATGGACTAGTCAATGCTTCATTGCAATAACAAGGTGCATTAATAACCTTATAGTTTTTAGCAAACTATCAGCTATCAACGGATTTGAGATCTCTTTACCAGTAGCCGTTTGCTCTGGAGTAGCCAACTCTTTGTTTTAAAAACATGGTGAGTTGATTACCATACAGTTTTTGGCAAACTGTCAGCCATCAACGGATTTGAGAAGTCTTTACCAAAGCCGTTTGCTTTGGACTAGCCAGTTCTTGATGTCTGTTAGACATGGTGAACTGATGACCATTTGTTGTGTGGTTGCTAAACCAACACTTAAACAATCCTTCTCAACTCCATTGCAGCTTCCAGATACCCAAACCATACTTGCAGCTACTGAGAAACCTTTCAAACACCATCATTTCAAGGTAACTTATTCTGAGCTTGCTTCTCTATTAACTTTAACAATTGATAGCAAGCCTCATCCTTTTTATCCCCTTGAAGCTTCTTATCCAACATAGCTTGACACACATCAGCTGGTATAGGATATCTCCTTTCTGTCAACATGTAGATATCAGCTGATTCCAAAGTCAAACAATGCACTCTACAAGTGTCATAATATCTCCATCTTAGCATCTTTTGTTGATATGGTAAATTCCAGACAGGATCTGTACTCAGAGGTGGATCAAACATGGTCTTAAGATCACCCCAAAATACTCTCTCATACTCATCCTCTGGTCCATTTGTACCATACTTTTGCATAACTAACCTGTATAACTCTGTAAGATCATCCCTTGAGATACTTTTAAGCATAGCTCCAAAATTTATGTAAGTGATATAAGTTCCATCTTCTCTTATAATCTGATACACACCCTTGTTCCCTAGCTTGATTATCTTCCAATTAGCTATACTAGGAGGTTTGATAGCTACTGGAATAGCACTTACTGGATTACCTTTCACAAGTGCTTCCATGTCTTCTTCAGCTTCATGCTTTGCAGTTTTGTCAGCATGTGTACCTTTCCTAGCTTTTTGCTTCTTCCTTTTTCCTGTTCTCTTTATTGGCTCTTCTTTCTTTACAACTTCAACTTTCTCCTCTGTGACTGGAACATCTTCAACATAACCTTTTCGTCTTTAATTATTTACGCTATCGTGTTCGTAAACTTTTACTTTGCTTATTATCACATATTTGACCTAAACTAAGAAATTATATGTTAAGTTATCTTACGTGCTCAACAAGTTTTCAATTTATTAGGAGTTCTGAGAAGAAAATCGTACCTTTGCCTATGATTTTATCCGGCTAGTTGCTATCAAAAATTTACGTACCTTCGTTGTATGCTTTCTATGAAGAAAACAATTTTCGAATTACCCGTCATGTGTTTTGAGCATCCACTATCTTTAATCCACTCATCGGGTTCCAAGTTTATTCCTAAGCATATTTCATCGGGCGCTTGAGCAACAAGACAAGTTTTATCTTTAGTCTTTTCCACTTCATCTTCTCCATTGTCGCTCCATGCTCCTCCAATAAATGCTTTTTGATCGTTGTTCTTGGCGGCTTTTTGAAATTCTCAAAGGAAGTGATTGGTTCACCACATCTAAAACATTTTCTTTCACTTTTACCATAATCATCATTTCTACTCTATTTGGAATGTTTTTTCTATCGCCTCGTTTGTTGTCTTATAATCTTATGTCTCTTGAAGAATTTCTTGAATTCCTTTAACAAGCCATAGCATTCTCTTGTCTTCACTACGGAGCTTAGCTATCTTCATCATCCACCCTACTGCCTTTTTCACTTTAATTGCAAAGAGGATATAATTTGTTCTTTTTGACTTTGACGTTTCAAAATCTTTCTTTATTACTTCTTCATAAACTTCAAGTTTCCAATAAGTTCGTTCAAGAGGTAAGGTTGTTAGTTTCTTTTGTTTTTCAATCGTGTGTCTTTCTCGCGCCATTTTGGATGTAATGCCCTAAGGAACTTTCTAAAATTTAATTCTTTCTAGAAAAACCTTCTTCAAGGTCATTTTTTGACCTAGTTATAATAGTGTTAAATTTTAGCAAATAATTATCTTAGATTCTCTTCCCGGAATCATAAATTGTTCTTGTTGATGAACAGGAAGATTCTATTTTGTTAGCTTTTGACTTGATTATTACATTGATGAGTGATTATAAATTTCCCTAATTGATATTTAGGGTTTGACACATAAAAAATTGTTTCGTTTCTTTTTACGTGGCTAAAGCATTATAAATTACCCATTTTAGCTTCATTATTTTTTGCATGTTTCTTTTTAAAGTCATCTGTTTGTTTATGAAAAGGTATAACTTAATCCTTTTAGTTTCGGGATTATTTTGAATAGGAGGAAATAACCATCCTTTAAATAACATGCCAAAGATCTAGTTCTTTTGACTTCAATAAGTTTCGTATCTATTTTTCAAATAAATAAAATCCATCACTTTCAAAATAGTGGTGGTCTTTGCATAGATTAAGGATTCGCCCTTCTAAATATTTTTCCGATTCCATAGATCGTTTCAAGTTTTTAAAATACAATTTATTTTAAAAAATCTTGTTTTAACATGGCTCTTGTTACCAATTGTGGATAAACTAGAAGGGGGGGTTTGAATAGTTTTACCGCTTTTAAATTTGTAAGGTTTTAAAGTTTTTATACAAAAATTCTAGATTCGGACTTTGTGTGAATAAAAAACTTGCACAATATATGAACAATATTCTTATCTAATCAATTTATAGGATAGTATGAAAGATTAATGTAAGACAAGATGATAAGAGTAAGAACGATCAAAACCACAACGCGAGGATTTTATAGTGGTTCGGTAAACGAAGCACCTCTTCGCCTTACTCTACTCCTCGAGCACTCTTTAACTCGAGAGTTTTTTCCTATGTCAACAAGCTCCTTTATGGCGGAGAAAACCTTACACAACTTTTGCTTATCTTGATTTCCGACACTAAACTAGATGTCGAGTTCTAATCTTAGCTAGAACCAATCTACCACAACTTCACAACTTCACTACACAATTTTGCTTCACGACTTGATCATGACTACACAACTTCTTCACACCTTAGTTATCTTCACACCACTACTTCATCAAGTCACTACTACAATCACACCTAAATAACACTACTAGGAAAGATCACCAAGATCCAACTATACTTACAACAATCACCAAGATCTAACTACTACACAACAAGATTTACAAATGATTTACAAGTTATGATATGGATGCAATAAGATTGCAACAACACATAAAGGTGTAATACTTCTTCACTTGATGATGGAAGTATTCTTCTCTTGCACTTGAGGAATTGAGCTTGGATCACTTGGAAACAAATGTAACATTTCACATTTTCAGGTCATTTACGAATTCAATTATTCTATTATTTATTTTTAGGCTTTTACGCGTTCGCTTTTAATTTTTACTGTTAAGCTAAATCGCGTAAACTAAAAATGAGCATTTAACGTAAACAGGCATCCAACAACAAAATGTTTACGTCAAGTAAGTGTTATAAAGTTATTAGGATGATAATTTATAACTTTACGCTTTTTATTTTTATTGATTACGTAAAACGTTTATGTAGCGCGATAAAACTACACTTTTGCATGCATGGCAAACCATAAACCCACCTACACTTCAACAAATACCCACTAATACCCATAATACCCAAAAACTTCATAAACATTTGTTAAATTCATGTCATTACCAACATCATCCCCTACACGAAATAGTACAATACATACACAACTCATCACACATGAAATTAAATCACTACACCTCCACTCACTAACTTTGAATAAACTATCATATTGTTTATCCAATGATCAAAACCTACAACTTTTACCCAATTTGTGTCCCCTCCTAGTATATAACTCACAACAAGCAACCAAGGAAGGGAGTCTGAGAAAAGAACCAAAGCATGTAAAGGAGACCAAGTTCAAGAATGCAAGTAAGGTCATATCACTCTCTTACAAGACAAGAGACATGTCCCTATTCTTACAAGCCCTAAGTGAGTTTTTAAACCATTTTTCTTGTCCTCTTGGTCTCCTTAACCGGCCACCAACAAGAAACAACACCAAAACCATTTGATTGTTTTACTTAGATGGTATTCTTGCATGTTTAACTATAAATAGGTCCCATAAAGCAACTAGTATGCACACACTTATCATTTCAAGCAAACAAAGCATAAAAACCCTCTCTTGAGCCCTTATAGCCCACGGCTCACACCCAACTCACACATACAATCCATAGTTTTGATTTCTAAGCTAGTACAAGTGTTTAAGGGTCATTGTTAATCATATACAAGGTGTCTTGGAAGCTTGGTTTGGTTTATATAAGGGTTAAGCAAGGAAGGTGTGAAATTAGGGTTTCTTGAAGAAATTAGGGTTTTCTACTTCCATTTTCGAATTAGGGTTTGTTTGGTGGGGTTTAGTATTGTTCATCAATCATCCTACACTCATCTAAGGTTTACTTAAAACTTTAATCTTTTCAATATGTTAATTTTATGTTTTATATAATTGTGTATAGTTAAATCATCACCTAGGTTATTTTATGAAGTTATAAAATAAAAACATGTATATGTATACACGAATTACTTTTGTTTTGTGGACAAGATAATGTTTAAAATATGTTAATATGTTTAAAACAAGGATTTACAAGCAATGGAGTATTTATATAATTATTTGTCAAGTATTGATTATTTATTTAATTATAGAGTTTAGATAAGTAAATAAATATTGGACAATTTTTTTGGACAATGTGGACCTATTATGATGGACACAATGTAGAGGACTTAAATTATATACCATGGATGTTAATTTATACATTAGAAGACTTGTGATAATTTTATAAAGTTTAAAAGTGTATAAAACGAGTTAATTAATCTTTTATATGCTACTGTTCATTCGAACTAATTAATACTTTATTTTATATTTTATAAAAATAATACATCTCATAAGGATCGTAAGCATATAAGAAACTTGAAAATCCGATAAATAACGAAGGAGTTATAATTTTTACGAGATTATGCGTATAAAAGTGTTTTTATAAAACTAAGTTTATAAAAACTATGTGATTTCAAATCTGAGGTATTTCTTTTATATTTTTCTATAAAAGTATACATTGTAAGGATTCTAAAAAGGTAAGAAATTTGAAAAACAATGGATAATGAACTAGTTATGACTTTTTCATGTTTATGTGATAAAATAAACAAAAGTGACTTTATAAAAGTAATTTTATAAAAACTATCTTTTTACAGAAACATACAGTGGACATGGACTATGTTAGATGATAGAAAATTTAATTATGAATCCATGGACATAAGAATCACTAGAAACCGAATTAAAACGAATAAGATACAATAAATATACGATTTCAACAATTAAAATTTATAAAAGTAAATTTATAAAAATATGTTACTGTTCATGACAGTGAACTGTTGGGAATTAATTTTCCTAAATAGATCTTTTAATTACCAAAACGTGGGCGTAAGAATCACTAAAAACCGAATTAAAATGAATGAGATACAATTAAAATACGATTTCAATGAT
This sequence comes from Tanacetum coccineum, assembly GCA_026074375.1. Lineage (NCBI taxonomy): Eukaryota > Viridiplantae > Streptophyta > Magnoliopsida > Asterales > Asteraceae > Tanacetum > Tanacetum coccineum. The sequence goes on along the minus strand of BQNB010133871.1, from coordinate 1,646 downwards.
TAAAGTTATAAAAAGTATTTTTATAAACTTTAATTTACTGTTACTGTTCATAACAGTACTTAACCATATAATAAATTTAAGTTTTGATTATACTTTTCAAATACGAATCCATACATATAAAGAACGTTAAAAGCTGGATTAAAACGAGAAAGATATGACGTTTTTACTAAAAGTAATATTTATAAATGTATCTACCCTTATAAATATTATTTTCTCAAACAATTAAATTATTTATATAATGAAATTATATAAATAATACATCAAGTGTTTTTGGTAAATAAAAAATTGTTAGACAAGTATATCATTTTTACAATTGCGAATTACAAGGACATTTGTTTTACAAGTACAAATAAAATTGTTTAATTTGATAAATTAAACAAACACTTTTAGGTGGTGATGTAACTATATAGATATATGGTAAGTATTGTTATTCAAGTACATGGTACTTACACCGGAACTATAATTACTTAGGTTGCATTCGGTCTTATCCGTGACGTTTCTATTTCACTAGATTCATATACTCCAGTTTATTCACTAAGGTGAGTTCATAGCCTCTTGTTTTACTATATCAATGATTTATAACTTTTAGGGTGAGAAACATGCATTGTTTTACGATTGGACGAAATTGTACATTTTTACATGATTACGTGTTTGCCTAAGTAGCGATAACCCTCTGAGCCCATTATCATGAACTGTCAATTACTTTGTGTGAGCGCGAATGTTATAAATAGATCTATTTGGGATTGACATCCCTGTTTGGGTGAGTAGCGCTCACTGTGCCAGTTTACCGGACAATGGACGTATACCATGTCGGATTTAGGATGTTGCGGGTTAGAACATCATCACGGCCAATGTTGGCAATTTATATTGCAATTCATTCATGTAGAGCTTCAGTGTCACGAGCTTAGGGAAACATAATTACATTTTATGATGTTTGCATCTGTTGCATTATCACGGGGAAAATTTTGCGGTCCTACATTACATTTTTCATAAACCTATGAATTCACCAACTTTATGTTGATGTTTTAAAGCATGTTATCTCAGGTCAATGAAGCACGACGTGCTAAGGATACATTGGGGATACTCTTTTGGGGAGTCATGCATAAAAGATTTGGAGTCATTACATCTTGAGATATTTGTTATGATCTAAAATCTTGTTATTTCAATGTGGAACATTTTAAGCCGTTGTGCTTTGTATTAAACAATTTCAATAAATCCAATGTATCGTATTTCAAACAACTCTTTTAGAGGTCGTTCTCGTATCTTGTGCTATTGAATAATGTGTTATAGCAAGGCTGGTTATTTAGGGTGTTACAACAAGGCTGGTCATTCAGGGCTTTAAACAAAAGTTGGGGATAGACTACTTTGATACTTATGCTCTAGTGGCACGTATCAGTACCATAAGACTTCTGATTGCTATGACATCAATTCACAATCTGATTATTCATCAGATGGATGTGAAGATAGCTTTCTTGAATGGTGACTTGGATGAGGAGATCTATATGAACCAACCTCATGACTTCATCATGCCTGGAAATAAAAACAAGTTGTGTAAACTGATTAAGTCTCTTTATGGACTGAAGCAGGCACCTAAGCAATGAAATCAAAAATTTGATGAAGTGATTTTGTCTAATGGTTATTTACTT
>BQNB010133870.1:0-18398 GCA_026074375.1 Tanacetum coccineum | reverse complement strand
CCCCCCCCCCCCCCCCCTTTACCAACACAAGCCACTTAACATACACACTCACTACCACCAGCACCAATAGGGCTATCTGGTGGTAGTGTGCAAAGTTTATTATTTGAATACATATTGGCCCTTTATTGTATATTATAAGCCGTAGCTTACTTGGGCTGAATTCAAGCTTATTTGTTAAGATGGCTTATCCAGCTTATTTTTCTTGCATTCTTTAAATTTAGAAATTAGTTTTTAATTATGAAAAGTAGTGAAAATTATTTTTCTGAGTTATTATCATATTTTAGACTTTTCTAAAGTAGAAAATCATTTTTAGAATTTTTAGGAATTAATTTGTCATTTTCTAGAATTTTAATTGATAAAATAGGTTTTTAATTCATAAAAAATTATTAAAAAGTCAAAAAAATTCAAATCTTTTTTAGAAAATTTTCTTTTGTCATTTTAGAGGTCTAGAAAACGTAAAGTTTTACATTTTTGGGTTTAATTTGACTTTATGTTGATAAATTCAGCACGCGTTTTTCGGATTTCGTTTGCATTTTTTTTAGTTGTATTTGTGTTGCATTAATCTGTTTTTAGTATAGATAGCATAATTTTCCCGTAGATTTAGAATACAAATCAAAATCTGGTTGAATTCAACATCAAATATCCAAACGAACTCCTCGATTTCTATTGCATTCCTCGTTGAAAAATACGACCGGGGCGGGGGAATCACATACTTCGGATTATATTGATTTCTTTGTAGATTTTGACTAGGTTAACCTTGGTCAAGGAGTGACTTGTTTGGGGAATTTGCTAGTTATATTATTGTATATATTTAATTATATTAAATTCTCAATTTTTTTGGCGCCGTTGCCGGGAGGGGAGATGTTAAAACGATTGTTCGTTGGCGTTGACAATTTAGTTGCTTTTGAGGATCTTCCGGGACGAAGTTATTTTGCTTATTTTCTTATAAAAAAAATACAAAAAGATTTTCCTTTTTCTTTTTTATTATATATATAAGACAAGAAAAATCAAAAATTTAAAAAAAAAATTATCCTTATATATAAATAAAATGAATCAATCATATAATACTCTCAACTGTGAGTATTATCATTAATAAGTTCCCGAATCAAAGATCAAAAAACTTGCCTTTTGTGTTACTTGCGAGGTACGGCTCACCTTTGAAAGTTAAACAAACTATAAGAGGGGTATAAGGAGGGTTGTTCCGAGGAACTACGACCCTAAAGGAGAAGGTTTTTAACAGCTTCGCACTTTCCTACTCCTCCGCTCCTTTGTACGTTTTTCTTTTAGAGAGCTACCGTGAAGCTTGTTGATTATTAGGTTTAAGTTGTCTTATCTCATTGTCCGTTATTAAAATAAATTGTGAATCAATTGTTAAAAAAAACAAAAAAAAAATTTAATTAGTATAATCTTTTTTTTATATTTCTTTTTAGTGCATGAGCACTCGATCTTCGATAAGGAATCTTTTTCCACCTCTCGAAGATTCCGAACGTACCATCCGAAGAAGAACTCGCGTTGATCCTAATCTTTTAAACAATTTTGAAGAAATTAACATGGCCGCTAACGGAAACGGTGATGATGGACTACCTCCCGCGGGAGGCGGTTTACCCGTTCCTGACCTCCGAACAATGGAGGAGTTGTGCCAACCAACTTTGGATGGTCGAGGTGGACCAATTGCCCCGATTGCAATTCAAGCAACGAATTTTGGACTTAAGAATGACATGATTCAACAAGTTTAAAATTCGTGTCCATTTTGTGGACCGGGTGATGATGCCAACAAGCATCTTGACAAGTTTTTGCATGTCATCCAAAGTATGAAAGTGAATGGGGTCTCCGATGACGACCTTCGTTTATATCTCTTCCCTTACTCCTTGCAACATCGTGCCGCCGAATGGTTTGATCGTTTGCCAAGTAATTCTATCACCACCTTTGACCAAATGGCGAAAATATTTCTCGAAAAATACTTCCCACCCTCTATGGTGATCAAGTTAAGAAATGATATTACGAATTTCCATCAAGAACCTAATGAATCGTTATTCGAAGCATGGGAACGTTATAAGCTTTCGATTGATCATTGTCCTAATCACAACATGTTACACGTCACTCAAATAGATACTTTCTATAACGGGTTAACTTTAAGACATCGTGATACCATCAATGCTGCTGCTGGCAGGACCTTTATGAAAAGGCGACCTGAAGAGTGTTATGATCTAATCAAAAATATGACCACTCACCACAATGATTGGGATACTTCCGCTCAAAGGAGTGAGTCATCTAGTTCTATCACTTCTTCTTCCGATCCGGAAATTGTAGCACTTAAGGCTGAAATGGCAGAAATTAACAAAAAATTAATGAAAGTGCTTCAAATAAAACAACAAGTAAAAGCAGTTACTCCTAGCTGTGAAACTTGTGGTGGTCCACATGCTTATAATGATTGTCCAGCCACCGTTGGCCAAACTCAGAACGTATACACTACGGGAGCCTATAATCAAGGTGGTAATTCTTACCAACCTCAAGGTAACCGTAATCTGCTTAGCTATCGTTCGGACAATTATCTCGGACCACCAGGGTTTAATCAGAATCAAAACCGAAGCAATCAAAATCAAAACTACCAAAATAGGAATCAAGGAAACAATCATAATCAGGGGAATAACCAAGGAAGAAACCAATTCTTCCAAGGAGCTAGTCATGTTCAAAACCCGCCTCCAGCTTATCAAGCACTGGCTCATCAAGCCCCGGGTTACAAAGCTCCAGTTCATCAAGCCCTGATTCCTCAACCGCAAGTTGTAATGAATGCCGAATTCTCGAACTACATGAAGGCAAATGATTCCATTTTGAAAAACATGCAAACCAACATGACTACATTAGCCAATTCTACTAATGATCTTAAGAATATGTTGGGTCAATTCATGAAAATGAATACCGCTTCTACCTCAGGATCAGGAACACTCCCTAGTAATACCATTACTAACCCGAGGGAAGATTTGAAAGGTATCACCACCCGAAGTGGTGTTGCTTATAAGGGACCCACGATTCCTACTACTTCTTCTTCTCCTAAAGTAGTGGAACGTGAAACCGAGGTGACAAAGGACACGGTGCCTCCTACTAATAACGGAAGTACCAAAGACGTCCAACCTCCAGTTGTCCAAGTTGAAACTCAAGTACCAAATTCTGAGCCCGTTGTTGCTCCCGTTGTTGAGCCCGTTGAAGCTCTCGTTAGTGCTCTGAAGCCTAACCCGAAACCGTCAATTCCATATCCTTCTAGACTTAATGATCAAAAGCTCCACGAGAAAACTAACAACCAAATGGAGAAATTTTCCCAAATCTTCCAAGATTTGCATTTTGACATTAGCTTCACAGATGCTCTCATTCTCATGCCTAAATTTGCTTTAACAATTAAGAGTTTGTTAAGCAATAAATAAAAATTGTTTGAATTGGCAAGAACTCCGTTGAATGAGCATTGCTTAGCGGTTCTCCTCAAAAAGTTACCTGAAAAACATGGAGACCCTGGCAAGTTTCTCATCCCGTGCGATTTTCCTGGAATGGATGTATGCTTAGCCTTGGCCGATCTTGGTGCTAGCATTAACCTCATGTCACTTTCCGTGTGGAAAAAGCTTTCCCTTCCCAAACTTACTCCTACTTGTATGACTCTCAAACTTGCAGACCGGTCAATTTCTTGACCTATCGGTATCGCCAAAGATGTCTTCATAAAAGTGGGAAAGTTCCATTTCCAGGCCGACTTTGTAGTCGTTGACTTTGATGTCGATCCCCGAGTTCCTCTATTTATCGGGAGATCCTTTTTGAAAACTGAACGTGCTTTGATTGATGTTTACGCGAGAGAATTAACTCTTCGTGTTGGCAATAAATCCGGAACATTCAATCTTGATCAAACTTCGAGATACTCCTCTAATTATGATGATATATCAGTTAACCGAATCGACGTCATTGACGTTGCTTGTGAGGAGTATTCTCAAGAAGTTCTTGGATTTTCCGTGAGTGGCAATCCCACTTCATTACGGAACCAATTGTTTCTACCTCTTCTCTTACTCTCACTCCCTTTGAGGATAGTGATTTTCTTCTCGAGGAAACCGATGCTTTCCTAGCTATTGAAGATGAGCTAATTTCACCAGAAATTGATAAATCTTACTATGATTCGGAGGGAGACATTCTTCTTCTTGAAGAATATCTTAATGATGATCCATCATCACCACCACTCCCTCCACAAGAACTTAAAGTTGTTGAACCTAAAAATGAAAAATCTTCTATTGATGAACCACCCGAGGTCGAACTTAAGGACTTACCGCCTCATCTTGAATATGCATTTTTAGAGGGTACCGACAAATTACCCATCATAATTGCTAAAGAGTTGAAAGATGAGGACAGAGCCGCTCTCATAAAGGTTTTGAAATCACATAAGCAAGCCATTGCTTGGAAATTATCCGACATTAAGGGTATTAACCCGGAATTTTGTACACACAAGATTTTAATGAAGGACGACTTTAAACCCCGACGGTCAACACCAAAGAGGCCAATCTAAAAACCACAGGTGATCAAAAAAGGAGTTTCATAACTCCTTGATGCCGATTATTTACCCTATCTCGATAGTCCTTGGTGAGCCCAGTACACTATGGGAGCCGAAATCAGGTAGGCTTTACCGTTGTTGAAAATGAAGAAAATGAGTTAATTCCTACTACGATTGTGTTACCGGATGGCTGTATACATTGACTCTACAAAAATTAAATGACGCCACCCGTAAAGTGACCACTTACCATTACCTTTTATACCCAATGCTAGAGAGACTAGCGGAAACAATTACTATTGTTTTCTTGACCGTTTCTCCTCTCAGGTAACTTTCAAATTCCCCAACGAACCCTCAAGATCAATAAAAGACCACATTCACGTGTCCTTATGGAACGTTTGCCTACCGTTTCATGCCTTTCGGCTTATGTAATGCACCGGGCACGTTCCAAAGGTGTATGATGGCTATCTTTCACGATATGATCAAAAAAAACGATGGAGTACTTTATGGGCGACTTTTCGACTTTAGGAAATTCAGTTCGGAACTTTCCTCTACTCATTTGGACAAGATTGCTTAAAAAAATGGTGTGAAGACCACAAATCTTTTGTCCTAAATTGGAAAAAGTCACTTTAAGGACCGGAAGTATTGTCCTTGGCCATAAGATTTCCAAGAACGGGATTGAGGTTGATAAGGCTAAAGTTGATGTTATTGCTAAGCTACCTCATCCCACCACCGTCAAAGGAATTCGGAGTTTTCTTGGCCACGCTGGGTTTTATCATAGATTTATTTAAGATTTCTTAAAAATAGCCCGGCCGATGACCCGTCTTCTTGAAAAAGATACTCCGTTCTTCTTCTCCAAAGAGTGTATTGAAGCTTTTCAAACACCTAAGAAAAAATTGACCGAAGCACCAATATTAGTTGCCCCCGATTGGGACCTACCTTTTGAGCTAATGTGCGATGCAAGTGATTATGTTATAGGTGCGGTCTTGGGGCAACGTAAAGCAAAACATTTTCAGCCTATACACTATGCAAGCAAAACTATGACCGATGCTCAAGCTCATTACACCACGACAGAAAAAGAATTACTTGCCGTGGTGTATGCTTTTGAGAAATTCCGGCCTTACTTAGTCTTGTCAAAAAGCATAGTGTATACGGATCACTCGACATTAAAATACCTTTTTAACAAGCAAGATGCTGCATATCCAAGATTGCTCTTCTGGTGGTTCTCCTCCTTCAAGAATTTGATATCATCATCCGTGATAAAAAAAGGAGCCGAGAACCTCGCGGCCGACCATTTGTCCCGATTAGAGAATCCTCACCAAAGTGTGCTCGATAAAAAGGAAATAAATGAAACGTTTCCTCTCGAAACACTTAGTATGGTATCTTTTCGTGGTGATTCTAGTACCCCATGGTTTGCCGATTTTGCAAATTACCATGCGGGGAACTTTGTTGTGAAAGGGATGTCGTCCCAACAAAAGAACAAATTCTTCAAAGACGTGAAGCATTACTTTTGGGACGACCCCTTCTTGTTTAAAATCTGTGCGGATCAAGTCATCCGGCGGTGTGTTCACGGCCAAGAAGCCGTTGATATTCTTAAGGATGCCACGAATGACCCTCCGGGGGACATCATTGGCTCGAACCTACACCGAGCTAAAAAGGTGTTTTGACTCCGGTTTATCTATTGGCCTAGCAATTTATCAATGATTCCATGACTTGGTCAAATCTTGTGACTCTTGTCAACGTCACGGGAAAATCTCGCAAGAAAGATGAATGCCCCAAAATAGCCATCACAAGTCTTTTGCAAAAAGATTTTCGACGTATGGGGTATCGATTTTATGGGGCCGTTCCCGTCTTCACGAGGGAACAATTATATACTCGTGGCGGTCGATTACTTGTCTAAATGGGTTGAAGCGAAAGCGCTCCCCACTAACGACGCCTGAGTTGTTGTTAAAATTTTAAAATATCTTTTTGCTCGGTTTGGAACTCCCCGCGCTATCATTAATGATCGCGGTACGCACTTTTGCAATGACTAATTCGCAAAGGTCATGCTTAAGTACGGTGTCACTCACCGCCTTGCTACCGCGTATCACCCACAAACTAGTAGGCAAGTGGAAGTCTCCAACCGTGGTTTGAAAAGAATCTTGAAAAGGACCGTAGGCGAGAACCGTGCCTCTTGGTCGGATAAATAAGATGACGCACTATGGGCCTTCCGTACCGCTTTCAAAACACCCATCGGGTGTACTCCTTACAAGCTCGAGTACTAAAGCATTGTCATCTACGAACGAGCACCGGAGCACAAATCCCGTATGTGGGCCTTGAAGCATGCAAACTTTGACCTTAAGTCCGCGGGTGATCACCGGAAAGTTCAACTTAATGAATTAAATGAACTTCGTGATCAAGCTTACGAGAACTCTTTGATTTACAAAGAGAAGACAAAGAAGATCCACAACTCCAAAATCAAGAACCGCGTTTTCAACATTGGTGACCGAGTCCTTCTTTTTAATTATAGATTGAAGATCTTCTCGGGGTAAACACAAGACCCGCTGGACCGGACCGTTCACTGTTGCCCAAGTTTTCCCTTATGGCACCGTCGAGTTATCTCAAATCGACGAGCCAAATTTCAAGGTAAACGGTCATAGACTCAAGCACTACTTTGGAGGGGACATACCAACCGTGGTTGTCCCGGATCTCCAAACCTTCCTCAAGAACCAATGAATTCAGGGACGGGTCAAGCTTAGTGACCTAAAATAAGCGCTTCGTGGGTGGCAACCCATGCTTATCCTAATATAATAGTAATGAATAAGTGTGTTATGAGGAGGCTCGCCTCTTCCATTCTAGTGTTTTGTGGTTTTTGTTTTATGTCCAGGATTGCCCGGATTTTAAAGCCTCTCGTGCTCGTGGTTTTGTCCTTCGTTCACTAGAGGTTCACATCCTCAGCTTCATTATGGGAATCCAATATCCAAATCTTATCGACTAACATTTATCTTTATGCATACTTAATAAACGGATTTAGATTTACGTAGAGACCCTTCTTAAAACATTAAGGACAATGTTCAATTCTAGTATGGGGGGATCTATCGACTTGATTGTGCCTGCAACCGTTGTTTTAGCGTAATCCCGTTTTTACCACCAAAATACCAAAAAAATATTTTTTTTTCAAGAACAAAATAAGTGTTTTGTCACAGAATTGAGACTTTTCGTTGTTTTCGCGTAATCTCGTTTTTATCACCAAAATACCAAAAAAATGAAAAAATTTAAAAATTTTCAAATATAAAATAAGTGTTTTGTCACAATTTTGACTTTCCTGCTGGGTAGAATAAGAATAAATTTTGACTCGATCGAGCGTGTTGAGCTCTAGCTTGTTCCTTAACTTTTAGACTAAGCATTCGCGGATCTTTTTATTAAAGATTTTAAATTTGCGAAGAACGAAAAATGATAGAGTTAATTATGAGTTAGATGCTAAACAAGGATTAGTTGGAAATCTTAAGAACTCATAAGTGTAGTTTGTGGCTTTTCTCTCCCATAAGCTTCTAACCGGACTAATAATACGTGCTCTCTTCGAAAATTAAACTTAAATCAATAATTTTTGAAGTATGGATGATATCAATAATTTTAGTTCAAATTTATACTTAAATTTTCTAAAAAACAATTTCTCTATATCTTGGTAATATATATAAAAAAATGGAAAAAAGAAAAAAAATGAGTAATAATCATAAACTGTGGGCTAATAAAAGTTTACTGCATCTTGCCGGCTCACAACCGATGTTGCAGCCTTCTAAAAGGTCGATAATTTTATTAGTTTAATGGATGTGTAATTATATTAAGTGTAGTAAACGTGAATTAATAAATATAGGGAAAATCTCTTTTTCTTAAATTTAAATATGCTTTTGAACTAAGACTATTACATTTTAAGTTGTAATTTTATGTATATACGGGAAACCTAAGAGTTTTGGAAACCGAATGTCCGTGAGTCTCGATATTAGTCTCTGTAGGGTGTCAAAAGCCTGGTCACTTAGCCGTAAGGTTGGGATGAGCCGAGACGAAAGTCGCTACATAGGATGATCTCGCCTTCAAACTTATTATTCTCGGGTGGAACGTGATGCATAATTTTTTTTGCAAAACGTTGATCCATGGTTGAAATTCGAAATGGCACATTCACCTAAGATATAATAATTGTCGGGAGTGAAAAGTTTACAAGGTACAAGTATGAGTAGTGTTAACATCTTAGCTCATATTTAACGGTGATTTCGTTTTTAATCTTGGTTTGGGACGAGTGAAAAGTCGGGGACGATGAATTTATCCTTTTTGAGGCATTTTAGGATTGAAATGCATCTTGTTCTATAATCCCTAAAAGTTGTGAAAATAACGAAAGTCAAACATGTTAGTTAGTTGCTTAAAAAGAAAAGTATAAAAAAATGAGAAAAAGAAAAAATACAAAAATATGTGTAGGAATAAGTGTATATATATATATATTTAAGAATGGTAAAAACAGGGCTTTTCAAAACTATTGATTCTTTAATTCCCCTTGATAAACACTTAGCTACTTTTCGAGGTAATTAATCAAGGGGAATTGAGATTCTTTGTTTTCTTAAGTGTTTACTTATAGCATTGCGTGAGAACACGACAATATCTTAGTATGGGGGATTTTGGTATGTGTTTAATTACACATACCTTTGACCATTAAAAACGGACTTAAATGACCAAAAACGTATAAAAAACACATTGTATTTGTATGTTTTCATTTATATTGTGCAAGTAACAGATATCTAAGAAAAGGACAAAAACGAAGCCAAAACGACAAAACCGAGCACGAGAACGTAAAGAGCGTGAAGAAAAAGTCAAAGTTAAAAAGTCAACCAAAGTCAACCCCGACAAAGTCAAAGGTCCAAATGGAAAGAGCGCAAAAAGTCAAAGTCAAAGTCAACAAAAAGTAACCAAAAAGTCAACCCCAAAAAGTCAAAGTCAAAACCAAAACCAAAGCCGATATCAAAGAAATATTTAATGGGCCAACCTGCACCCATATAATAGGTTGGGTCAGCCCATTAAATACATTAGAGACTATGGGCTTAAAAGCCCTTAGCCAAAATAACCTATAACTTATCCGGCCCAAAAACCAATCCATAATCCCAAACCTACTTAACATCCCACACCATTTAACAAATAGGGCTGCTAAGTTTATTTCAACACAAGTCCTTAAAGGACCATCCATGCAATAATAACATACAACCTCAAGGACTGAAATTGCCAACTTTCTTATACCATTGACACCACAGGACCATCCATGAGATACCACCATACAAGTTGAGGGGCCATTTCTGTCAAAACTATAAACCTTTACCCTGTTATCACCAAAACAGTAATTCAAAACAAACGACCATTTTGGCGCCAAATTGCCATAACAGGGTCTTCAACCTCTGCCCCCTGCAACCCCACGACAAAAACATAACCCTCCCCTCAACCCCACTTCACATGGGCCAATTGCCATGTTGGCAATCCCACACAACCTCATTCGTCCATGGTAGAAGACAAGAAATAAAGGGTTAAGATCATTTGACTTGGAGAGCACACAAGATAGATGACTGAGATGATTTTGGACTTCTCCTCACACAAGAAACACACTCTTGTTTTTCCTCACACAGAAAACACACTTCAAAGGGCAAGACTTGAAGTATTTTAGTATAAATAGGTTCTTTGTAAGCCCTTTGAGGCATGTATTTTTTAATCTAGACTTTTTTACAGCTTATTTTACTTATGTTTTTACTTAATGCATTGTAATTTCCAAATCTTGTAACCCTTTTAATTTTTAATGAGAATTTGAGGTTTTATGTTCTAAAATCCTGTTTTTCAAGTTTATGCTACATTGTTATTTAAAGTCTTTCATAAGCTCTCTCAAGCTCTTATTTAAGTTTTATATAACCTGTTTTCTTTAAGCATACTAACCTGTTAAGTACTTAAGAAGATTCACCAAAAAATTCCACCCCTAAAACCACCTCAGCTTATATTGGATGATAAGCCAAACTTGGATGGGCTTGTAGATCAGCTTTTAAAAGCTTAATTAGCCTTGTTTTGAGCAAAGGCACTTGTAAGTTCATTTTTACAAAAAAATTTTGGTCAAAACTGCTTCTGGCTAATTTCTGCTTATCACTGTGCTTATTATTGCTTATCTCTGCTTTATATGTCTTATTATTGTGGTTTGATCATGTTTTGATGCTAGTTGTAGTTTAAATCTTGTTGTTTCAAGTTTTGGCAAAAATCTGTCTTAAATAGCTTATAAAGTAGCATAGTTGTTAATCTTGTTATTCTAGCTTATTTAGTTGTTAAAAGTTGTTCATTAGGTTTGTATTAAGCTAAAAATCATCTGGTCTTTAAGATACTTTAGCTTAAAATCCATTAATCAATTTAAAATTGTTGAAATCATTGTTTAGACTGGTGTTTGGGTCAGTAGGCAAAATGGGTCAAAATATGTTGAAATTTTTTTTGGGTTACTAAGCCTTCTTTAACAGGCCTTTTTAAGTAAAGATAATATGTTTTAAAAGCTTTCAAAGTGTAAAATTCATTTCTAAGGTGTTTAGTAATCTTGGTTTGAGTCTGTGAGGTTTGGGCTTTATAGCTTAGCTTATTGGCTTAGGTTTTGATTAGGTGCTCATAATTTGTGTTTACATGCTTGTTTATGTCTAAGAATACAGTAGGATTAGAGTAGTTTAAGTGTGCAATTGTGGTTGAGTTTTTGTCAAAAATCTGTCAAGTATCATAGTTTTCTTTTTCCAAGTAAAAGTCCTTTTTCAAGTTCAAATTTAGATAAGTAAAAGTTTGTTTTAGGGTATGATTTTTCTTGCACAAGTTCTTTGTGGTATAATTTTTATCTGTTTAAGCTTATTTTACATTTTAGTCAACTTTTACTAGCTTATTTATAGGGCTGCAAAAGCCAATTTCTCTTTTAAGAAAAACAAAAAATAGTTCAATCTAAGTGTAGCCAGCTTTTTCACAAGACTTTTTCATGGCTCATTTGATTTTCAAAATGTTTTCTCTTTGCTGCTTATTGTAGCTTGTTGGACAAGTTTTTCAGTGGTATAAGCCACTTAGCCATGAGGATCCACTAACTAGCTTTAAAATAAGCTAGAAAGTGCCTTCTTGGCTGTTTGGCTAATTGTTTTGGCCATTTTGCTTATTTGCTTTTTAAGGGTTTTCTGCTTATTTTCCTTTGCTTATTTTGTTCCTAAGTGCTTATTAGGGTTAAGGCTTTATATGTTTTAGCTTATTTGTCATTTTCAATTGCTTATTAGCTTTAATTCTTAGTCTAAAAGTTTAAATTAGTTCAAAACCTGTCTTTAAATGCTTTTAAGTGCTTGTATGTTTAACTTTCTTTGCTCATTTATGTTTACAAATGCTTATTAGGCATAGCTTATTGTTGGTTGTTAGCTTATTTGCTTTTTCTTTTGCTTATTGTGTCTAAAAAAGGCCAACAGTTTAGCTCTTTTATAACTTAGTTTAAATAGCAATCTGTCACTCTTTTTAGCTTATTTCTGTGCTTATTGGTGGTTTTTATAAAAAGTCACATTTTTAAAGTTGCTTATTTAGCTTATTAAAAGCTTTTTTAAAAAGAAATTTGCAAATAAAAAAATATGTTGGGAGTTGAGGGAAATCAAGGGTGAGCAAGGCTCGAACCCCTGACCTCAACCTCACCTCATCCAACATAACACACACCACACAACCACTAGCGCCCTTTTTTAGATTTTTTATAAATAGTTTAGTATTTTTAATATTTAATTTAGATAAAATATAATTCTTTTTTTTTAAATTTTATTTTATCATTTAGGATTGTTAAAAATTAAATTTTCTTTCGTAGGGTTAAATTTGTATAATTTGTTTTTTTAAAGAACGGGATTTGGTCCCGTTATCGTTTTTCTTCGTTTTTAGGGTTTTAGCTTTAATAACTTTTGTTTTTAGTGTGCCTTACTGATTTTTCCCATAGAATTAGAAAATTCAATCAAAATCTTTGTTATTTAAACATCAAATATCAAACCGACTCTCGACTTTCCGTTGCACTCCTCGTTAGAAAAAACGACCCGAGAATATCATATATTACTCGGATTTCAATGATTTTCTTTCTTTAAACCTTTTCAAGGGTCACTTGATTTTGTTTGGTTAATATAAGTAGTATTATTATTTATATATACGTAAAGTTTGAAATCACATGCCGTGAAACTATTTCCTTTATATACAACCTTGTTAGGTTTTCCATACTATCTGTCTCTCTAGTAGGGATGAAATGTGATGATTTGGTAAGGCGGTCTACAATGACCCAAATTATGTCATGTCCACTTGATGTTTTTGGTAATTTTATAATGAAGTCCATCATTATTCTTTCCCATTTCCATGTAGGAATCTCTGGTTGTATCAGTAAGCCAGATGGATTCTGACATTCTACTTTAACTTTAGAGCATGTTAAAAAACCAATTGCCAACAGTAATCATAAGAATGATTGCCTTCATGTTAGGCCACCAATAGAGTTTCTTTAGATCCTGATACATCTTGTCAGAACCTGGGTGGATGGAATACTTTGATTTATGGGATTCATGCATGATTAAGTCTCTTAAATTACCAAAGAGTAGTAACCAACTTTGATTCTTGATACCTTTGGGTTCCTCAGGATGGTATTCAAATGCTTTGTCCATTCCTCGTATATTCTAATCTTTGATGTTCTCTTCTTTGATTGCCTCGGTTTGCGCTTCGAGTATTTGTGATGGTAATTTTAGGTGAAGGGTCATAACTAGTGCTCTAACTCAGAGTTGTTTGATTCATTCCTTCCGGCTTAAGGCATCTGCTATAAAATTTGCCTTTCCGTGATTGGTCAGTGTCAAAGTGAATCTCACAATCGTAATCTGCAAGCAATTCTAACCAACGGCGTTGTCTCATGTTCAACTCTTTCTAATCAAGGATATGCTAAAGACTTTTATGATCAGTGAACACATTACACTTTGTGCCATACAGATAGTGTCTCTAAATTTTAAGAGCGAACACTACAGCTCCTAATTTAAGGTCGTATGTGGTATAGTTCTCTTCATAAGGCTTGAGTTGTCGAGATGAATATGCAATAACTTTTTCTCTTTGTATTAACACCGCTCCTAGACCTTGATGTGATGCATCATAGTAAACGACAAAGTCATCGTTTCCCTCTGGTAATGCTAAGATTGGAGTTTCATACAATTTTTGTTTTAGCAGTTGGAAGGCTGACTCTTGGTTTTCTCCCTAGATATACTTCTTGTTTTTCTAGGTTAATTCAGTCAAAGACTTTGCAATCTTCGAAAAACCTTCGATGAATCTCCGATAGTAGCCAGCGAGTCAACGTGAATTCCTTGACTGTCAATCACGTGCCCAAGAAATTGCACGATACTGATCCAGAAATTACATTTGGAAAACTTGGCATACAATTTCTCCTTTTTGAGTAATTCCAGTATTATTCTCAAGTGATCTGCGTGTTCTTCTTTGTTACGGGAGTAGATAAGAATATCATCAATGAACACTATCACAAATTTATCCAAGTATGGTTTGCATACATGGTTCATGAGGTCCATGAACACAGCAGGCGCATTAGTTAAACCAAATGGCATCACTTGGAATTCGTAGTGTCCGTACCGTGTTCTGAAAGCAATCTTGGGAATATCTGTGTCCCTGACTCTCGGTTGGTGATATCTTGATCTCAAGTCAATTTTTGAGTAAGTACTCGAACCTTGAAGTTGGTCGAATAAGTCATCGATCTTGGGTAATGGGTAACGATTCTTTACGGTAAGTTTATTCAGATCCCGGGAATTGATACACATTCTGAAAGACCCGTCTTTCTTTTTAACAAAGTACTTGGTCGGATAAAACCTCGGTCTGCTAACTCTTGTAGTTGGTTTGATAGTTCCTGCATTTCTGAAGGAGCTAATCTGTAAGGTGCTCGGGCTACTGGTGCCGCTCCTGGAATTAAATTGATTTGGAATTCTACTTGGTGAACCGGAGGAAGGCCAGGTAGATTTTCAGGAAAAACTTTCGGAAATTCTCTAACTACTGGTATATCTTCTAGTCGCTTTTCGTCTGACTTCTTCTCCATTACATAGGCTATGAAAACTTAATATCCCCTGGAGATATATCTTTCGGTTTTAATACAGGACATGAGGTTTAGTCTGGTATTACTTCGATCACCTCGTATGATCAAAGTTTTGTCATCGATGGGGACGTGGACGACCTTCTCGTCACAAATAATTTTAGCATGATACTTGGATAACCAATCCATACCAATGACGATCCATTACTTGGGCTATGAAAACTTGATATCCTCTGGATATATATCTTTCGGTTTTAATATAGGATATGAGGCTTAGTCGGGTTTTACTTCGATCACCTCAGATGATCAAAGTTTCACCGTCGATGGGGATGTGAACGACTTTCTCGTCAAAAATAATTCTAGCATGATACTTGGATAACCAATCCATACCAATGACGATGTCAAAACTACCGAGTTTAATCGGCATGAGATCAATTTCGAAAGGTTGGTTTAGCAAAATCAGAGTGCAACTCTGGATAACGGTATTAGTGCCTACTAGGTTTCCATTGGCCATTTCAATGTCATAAGTGGTATCTAGTGTAATTGGTGGGATATTAAGCATAGAAGCAAGAGATATGGATACAAAATTTTTATCGGCTCCTGAATCAAATAATACTCTAGCTAGATGTTAGTTTAGAAGGAACATACTCGTGACTACGTTCAGGTCTTGGTGAGCGTTCCTGTCCCTTAGCAAGTATGCTCTTCCATGGGCACTGTTGTTTTCATTTGGGCAATGGTTTCTGTAATGCCCTTTCTCTCCACAGGCATGACAAGTTACTGACACTGGTTACAGGTTGCTTCTAATGGCTGGCCCTTTGTTTCTGCAGTTCCTGGTCAAATGACCCACTTTGTTGCTAGTCAGACACCTTGACAGTGCAATGTCCAGTGTGATGCATTTGCATCTTACACAAAGGAAAGGTTTCCAGCATACCTATTAATTTCAGTTGGGGTGATAGCATAAAGCCTAGACGGTTTCTTGCCTTCATTATGTTTTAGTTGGTTAATTCATTGTTGCGTTGCGTATTGTTGTTACGGTTATTTTGGTAGTTGTTATTATTGAAGGTTCTTCTACCATCAAACTTTCGTTTATGATAATTGGTTCCTTGCACAGAATTATGCTTTGTTACTTGATCCATTAACCTCTGGGTTATGGTAATGGCTTCCTCCAAAGTTTGAGGCTTTGAAGCGGTAGCATTTCCTTCAATACATCTGGGTAATCCCCTGATGAAGACTTCCATGAGTTTCTTAGAATTTGGCACCGTAGTTGGGCATAAAACTGCCAAAATCCTGAATCTTCAAGGTAAGTCTGAGATCATTTCCTTTTACGAGTCAGATTTGTAAAATTCATCTTCCATTGTTCTTGAGCATGTTCGGGGATAAACCTTCTATATTAAACTTTTTCAATTTCGACCAGGAATCTTGTAAGCTTCCATACACACACACACACACACCTGGGCGAATGAATTCCACCAGGACAAAGCTTCTTCAGTTAGAGTACCAATAGCAAATTTCACTTTGCAGTCCTCGATACAGTTGCTACGGGAAAATACAGATTTAGTTCATTCAAACTAGCAGATGAGACTAACAGCGCCTTCCGTACCTTTGAAAATTGAAAGGTTGTCACCTCAAAAACACTCTGTAGCTACATTTTCTTTGCTACAGGGAGTTTCTCTTTTGTCCTGTTTGTTTCCTATTGGATTGTCACATTTCTTGTCAGGGCAGCAGCTTGTGCTTCCAGACTTGCGGAAACACTAGTCACACTAGTTTTCTTGATGGCGGCCTGAGTCATAGGTGGTTGCAATGTGAATTGTCCTCTTGGAGCCTGCTACAACAGATTACAGAGACAACACAAAATAAAATCCAAACAATATATAAGTCATTATCACAAGTCCTTTTGTATGAATAATCGAAAATTTTCATACATTGTAGATGATTGAAATCATTTGACATAGATATTTATTTGATACAAGTCCTAACAAATAAATACACATTCTTTGATATTACATTGCAGAATATAACAGAAAATTTTAGAATCTAAGATTTCCGGAGATGGGTACTCTAACAAGCATCAGACTCATTAGGTTCCTCGGGGATTGGTTCACTTTTTAGTGGTCGCAGTATGATCCATAACGAGTTATCTAACTCTGGTGAAGAAAGGATAGACCTCATCCAAGGTATAGTCTGGTGGTTGGTGTAGGATGGGACCTAACCGGTGATAAGATCCAACTGATAAGAAAGGAGTAATAATGTTATAGGTATTCAACAGATGTCAATGTCTCTAGGTGGTTTAGGTAGGAATCATATTGCACAATGTCTTTGATTATTAATCATATCCCACTGATAACCGGGAACAAAAGGTTTGAGAAAACCTAATGGTAAAGAGAACCAAGGTAATCCCGGATACATAAAGAAATGAGGTCATCACAATACATATATAGGATAACAACCACATTTATACCATACATCCAGTGGTTGGATTCTAACAAAAGCTGTAAATGATAAGGATCTAGTCTAGTAGTCTGGTGGTCCTCCCTTGTGTTTCTTGAGCTCACGGATCTTGTCCAGAAGACTCTTCATATCTGATCGGTGGCGAACCAGGATATCCCCGATAATCATCTTTAGAGTAGAAATCCTGACGCGAGCAAGAACAATCTTGTCGTCATGCCTTATTTGCTCTCTCTGAAATCTAGAAATCTGAGTACGGGCTTCTTGAAGTTTGTTTCTAGTTGGTCAAAATATCGTTGTATGATTACTTGACCATTACCAAGACCTTTTATCTTATCTTCCATGTGCTCGATGCGCATTAGAGGGAGCTCATCTAAGTGATTCAGAATAGTCTCGATCTGTTCCTCATGGCGCTCCAGATACGTCTTATGAGAACTTTCTCCAATCTCAAATACCTGAGGTCGGGTAGAGATATCAGAGGAGGATGATAGGAAATGGGCTTGTTTCTGAGGTGGTAAAATCTCTTCAGGAAGAAAGAATCTTGGGGATCAAACATTGGTGATAGTGGTAACACTAGAGATGGAGGCAAAATAGTTGGTGGAGCAATAGGAGTTCGTGGTAGTGGAATAAGTGATTCATTACTAGTAGCATTATATGCTTGCATAACTTTCATATATAATGATCATCGTGGAAAGGTGAGATAGTTAGCGAGGCTAAAAGATCCTTAGATAAATCCTTTGAAGGGTCAGAAGAGGTGTTTCCCGGTGAGACTGGGAAATAGTTTGGTGAAGCTAGGATATAGTCAGGAGTATTTGTAGAGGAAAAAGCATCCTCAACATCGAAATCAGATAGGATGATAATAGGGTAGATATAGTCAGGAGTAGACATATCTCTGTAACAACCCAGTGGAAAATAACATAAGTTATTTATATAAAAGTTATGTATCTTTACATACTATTCAGGAAATGTAGTGGCACGGAGGACTTTCTTGGATGGAAAATAGTTATAGTTTAGGTTTTAACCTTGTTCTCTATAACCGAGCCTCTTGATACCAATCTGTAACACCCCCTTATTTGACATATAGCAGCGGAAGCTAATTTGGGGTATTACTTCATGAATCAACATTCATAATCATAGAAAACGACTCAAAAGAGATGTTTTGGAAAATTTACTTATCATTCAATAATATATCAGAGTTTTACAAAAGAAGTCCCAAAGTACATTGAAAACATAAAGTTTAAACGATAACAAGTTTGGACGTCCTCAAGTCCAATGTCACTCCATGCCATAGGTTGCTCAATTACCTAAGATAAACATGCTAAAAAGGTCAACACAAAGGTTGAGTGAAAT
>BQNB010133869.1:0-18398 GCA_026074375.1 Tanacetum coccineum | reverse complement strand
AAAAAAAATCCAAAACAGCCCTTTTTCACCTTAATAATCAGCAAGTTTTTATAAGTTTTAAAATGGCAAACTTTGTGCACAAGTCCATAAGCTAGGTCACTCCATCTGTTTTCAGTTTTCTTACCAATTTGAGCTTATTTGACAGCTTTTAATAAGCTGTCAAATAAGTTACTAAAGTTAAGCTTAAATCTCCCCTGGTGCAAAGGGGAGATTTTAAGCCCCTTTTTCTTTGTCTTATTGTGTTATTAAGCCCAATCTCTTGGCTTATTTTAAGAGCTTATAAGCTCTTGTATAAGCTTGTTAAGTTTCAGACCTTATTAAGCTTGTTAGTTGGCTTATTTTTAAGCCCAAACCTTGCTTTTGGCTGTTTTGAATGCCTTAGGTATAGGGACTGCTTATTTTACTTTAAGCTTAGTTAGCTTATCTTATAAGCTCTTCTTAGCTTTTAGTAGATTTTTAGGTTAAGTTAGATAGTTAGTTTGCTTATTTCCCTTTAGCTAGCTTATTTGAATGCCCACTGTAGCCTTTTAGCTTTCTTTAAGCCTTGCTTTTAGCTTTTTGTCATAATAAGCTGATTTCAGCTTATTTTGTTTTAAGCTCTTAGCTTTTTACAGCTTATCTAGATTAGGTTTAGTCCTCTTAGCTTATTTTATCCTAAGTCCTAGCTTAAACGACCACACAAGTCCAAAAGACTTAGCATTTTTTGCTTTTAAGCCATTTAAGCCAATCTGTCAACTTTAAGCTTATTTTTAAGCTTATTTAGAGCTTTTTGCAAAAAGTTGTAGAAGACAAAGTTGTTAAGCCCCACGAGCTTAACAACTTTGCTTCTTTGAGTTTTCGAAAAAAAAAGGGGGAAAGACAAGAGGTCCGGGTGAGCAAGACTCGAACCCGTGACCTCTCGATACATTCCCCTTTCTACACACACCATACCGCTGCGCCCTTGGGTCTTTTTCGTTAAAGACTCAAGGGCTTTGACTCTTATAGTCATTTTCACCCAAATAGCTTATAAGCTGTAATAGCTTAATTTCGGGCTTATTTCTTTAGCTTATTTTTGTTTCTTATTTTTCCTAGGACTGTCTTAGTGTCAAGTATTTTGTATAAAATTTTTCAAATTTTTCCGTGTCTTTTTACTATTTTTATAATTCTAAATTTTAGTTTAAACTTTTAAAAAATTCATAAAAAATACAAAAAGATTTCTACCAAAGCAAGAAGACGTTACCTCTAAATGTTAAAGATGTCGATTCCTTCACATTTATCATTTGGACTTTTCTTCCACACTTCACTTTTGATAAGTGTAAAATACACATATCCGTTAATACCTAAAATAACCCAATTAAACCCAAAACAGACCAAAAATGGCAACAATATGCTTGTATTTGTGTTTTGTGTGTGCAGGTACGGATATATCAGAAATCATAAGAAAACCATCAAAAACAAGCAAAAACAGACACGAGAACGGAAGAGTGTACAAAAGCCGGAAGCAAAGCCATGAAAAAGTCAACCCTCAGTCAATCAGTCAAAGGAAAAGTCAAATCTTGGTCAACAAAAGTCAACAAGACCCAAAATATTCCATTTAAGGCCCTCAACTTTAAAAAAAGACCATAAATGGTCCTTAAACCTAAATGGGCATCACCCGGATCCATAAGCCCAAAACCCTAGCCCATTTACCCTTTTCTATAAACCACAAGGACTGAAATTGCAATTTATAAAAATCTTTTACACTAACACCTTTTATAAACCTCCACAAGGACCATTTGTGCCACTTTTCCAAAGTTAAAACGATTTTACCTAAAATCAGTTAAAACAAGCGGGAAAATCCAAACACTATTCACCCATCGTTCCCAGTTTTCACCATAAGTAAATCAAAGGGTTTTTTGAAATTAAAGGGTACGAATGTCTATTCAAGTGTAGTACAATGAATTGGCAAGGACAAATCAGTCATCTCCAAGCTCTTAGTAGCTCACTCTCATGAGGAGGCCACGTCAGAGCAAGAAAAGCACAAGGTTATGTGGGTTTTTACACTATAATCACTCACACAACTAACACAATGTCACATCAATGGAATGACACGCTGGCGATCCTCAGATACACACAAAATGATCAAACGGCTCAAAATCATTTGGCAATGATTAGAAGAATCAAGGGTGCGGATTGAAGGCTAGGAGATGGATTCAGGAGGCCTAGAAGCTTCACTATGGTGCTATAAATAGCACCCTCATCACACACACAGAAGGGATCTTACCTTTTCTAGTTTTTTTTGCCTAGTATAGTTTTTAAGCTTAACGTAATTTTTAAAATCAGTTGTAATTTCTCTTTAAGGAATGTAATTCAGTTTTAATTAATGAAATTTAGTTTAATTTAGTTATAAGCTCTCTTTTCTCTTTATTCATAAGATCTCTAAAATAGCCAAATTGTCTCAATAAGCTAATAAGCTCATAATAAGCTCTTTCAGTCTATAAGCTGAAATAGAGCTTAATCAATTCAGAAATAATCCTATCTAAACCTTAAAACAGCTTAACTTACATTTACCTTGGACTTTATTGGATTTAAGCTTAAGGAAGGGGAGTTAGCAATGGATGAACTCCCAAGGACTTATACTAGCTTATTCACATGAATAAGCTAGAGCTTGTAGCTGTTATTTTAGTATTAGCTTCTGTTTAGCTGAAGTTTAAAGTAAGTTTCCTTTTAAATTCCTTGTCTCTTTACTTATTTAGCTTAAATTGCTTATTAGAGTAATTCTGCTTATTTGCTTATTCTACTAGCTTATTAGTGATTAATTCTCTCTACTTGTGCTTATTATTCATTAATCTTAATCTGTTTTTAGCCTTATCATAATAGATTTTAGTTTTTCATAGTTTGTCTTAAAAAGTCATAAAAAGCCAAAAATATAGTAGCATAGTGTAGATCTTATAATTTAGCTTAATTAATTATTGAAATATGTTTGTTAAGCTTGATATAAGCTAATAGTAATCTAGTATTAAGGAGTTAGGCATTAGTTTTCAAAATCATAAGCTATTTCAAAATTCTGTCAATTTAAAGGGGTGTTTGGCATTAGCTAATTTGACCTCAATAAGTCAAAAGGTTTTGTGCATTTTATTTGAGTTAGCTTGGATTTCATTTATAATCAGTAGTAAAAAAGTTTTTAAAGCTTAGGGTGCAAAATACAAAAAGTTATGGTCTATTTTGCTTGCTTCTGCACCAGGGTGTTTCACCCTTACTTGTTGTTTTGCATTGTGTTGTTGCACTCTAAAGGAGTGTGTCCAAGTGCAGGATTACCCTTTAGGTAACCTGCACTATTGGTTTTGTGCTTGTGCAAAGTGCACCAGCAGGAACAGCTTAGTTCCTGCTGTCACTTTTGGCTTTCATTTGAGCTAAGTAATTAAAGGAATTAGGTTTTAAATTTTTAATAGGATATAGTTTAGATATAGTTAAATATAGATTAGAGCTTAATTTTCATTTCCAAGTAGGTTTACTATAGTATAATTTAGATTAAAAGTCATTAAAAAACCTGAAAAGCCAAAAACAGTAGGTAGTAAATTTAGTTTCTTTAAATTTGATTTCTAGCTTATAAGTGTAAGTTTTATGATTGGTAATTGTGGCTTATAAGTTGTTTTTTCAAGTTTGCAAAAGCTCATTTGCTGTCTTTGCTATTTGAGCAATTTAGCTTATTTTGATTTTAAGCCTTTTTCCTTATTTCCTGACTTTGCTTCTTTTATCATCACTTTTTGTTGCTTAAATGAATTTTCAGCTCTTTTCTCTTTTCATAATAAGCTCATGCACATCATAGGCTTTCCAAATCTCCTTTTGTTTCTCATTTTGAGCTTAATTTGAGCTTTTTAGAGCTGTTTTAGTAAAACCATAGGGAAACCCCTATTCACTGAGGTCAGGAGCTTCATAAGCTCTTTTTGAGCTTATTATTAAGTTTCAGTTTAGGTTATCTTTATTAAAGTAGCTTATTTTTGTGTCCTCTATAAAACCTAGTATTTAGTTTATTTTCAAAATAAGCAAAAATAAAAAAAGGGGGCAAAAGGGTGTAATCCACCCTCGAACCTAAGACCTCACCTACACAAACCACACGCCTTACCGCTGCCCTTGGGACTTTTCACTTGTCATAGCTTGCAACATTTATTTATTAACCACACTTTCTTTTCTTATTTTATTAATAAGCTGTAGCCGTATAAGCTCTTTTCTCAGCTTATTTAATAAGCTGAGTTCTTTCTTTTATTTTTATAGTAATCTTCGTATCATTATAGATTTTTCCTGAATTTTTCGTAATTTTTCATCAATTAGTTTATTTTTAATAGTTTTTTGAAAGTTAAAATCTTAAAAGTCATTCAGTTTTTGGTCTGAACACCGTGTACATTTGATATAATCAAAAAGTATCTTTGTAAGCCTGTTTCAAAATGCTCTTTTCCTTAGTAACTACTCATTCTCTACAAGTAATTAGCCAACACTATGTTCCAATTCGATGTTTATCTGTTCAGTTACATCGATGTCATTTTTAACTTTGTAGCTCATTACTTTTCACTTTTAAAATTCACTCTGTTGCCCTGATTTTAAAATATTGTTTTGCTATTGTAGTTCAAGATTAATACAATATGCTTCAAATTTTGAAAAATCTTTTTAGAACTGGCAACAGTCTTTTTGAGACAAACATTTTCAGACTCGAGTGATTGATTTGAGAGTTTAATTGTCTTGTCATCAGTTAATTTAGCAGGTAAAGGACATGTGTCATGACATTGTTTCAGCAGTCCGTGTCAACCTCTCCTTCATATAATTAATTTAGGTTGCCAGTATGCGTTTTCCTGTTAGCAGATACATTATCATCATCAGTCATTTGTACCTCCAGCTATTGGCTCTTCATCGTATATGGGTCTGATTTCTTCACATCAACATGTTCAGATACGGTTCCCTGATCTTCTGCTTTTATCACTCTCTTTTTGATTCTGTCCCTTGCCTTTCAAATGATAACTGGAACTAGCATCCAATGCTTACTCAATATCAGTCTTTTCCTCTGTTTCTGAATTTATCTTTCATTCACCCTGCTTTCATACTCCATTTTATGTGTGTCTCTTTCACCAATCGAGACTCTTAACAAGATTCCATGTGTTGGATCAGTGTGGTCACGGAATTCTGGAATATCAAGTTCCCGAGTGGTATTGTAGAAATTGTTGCATGTCCATGTCAACCATATTCATCATCCAATAAAACCGTGACTATGATGAACTCTGAAAACTGTGTCCTGTAGTACTTTAAAAGCAGACATGGATTCCAATCTCTGAAATTCTTCGTTAGTCAAGTTTGCATTTGTAGTTGATCCATGTACTAGACATTGTGCCCGTGAAGTCTCTAGATCTTGACCAAGAGTGTTGCTAATGCGCGTTTGACATCCTCTTCGGTTCGGGTCTTCCTTGTAAGTCGTTGTTTGAAAGACACTTGAGTGTGTGAATGAAGTATGTTTGAAAAGATACCAAAGCAACTGCTTTTGATTTATCTTGAATTTAGTATTGCATTTTTTGTTTTTGTACCTGATTCTGAACACGAAGATAAAAGGTAATCTTTCTTTTCCATTTTATCGTGTATTGTGAAGTGTAAAAGATGTAGATCTTAAGTGGATATTGATGTGACTGAGGTGTGGTATGTAAGCAAGTCACGTACCACGGTATTTTATACACGTCTATTATTAAACCGATAAAAGGAATTAACGGGATTTTACAAAATCAATAGAAAACCGTGAATGATTTGAATTCGGTAATCAGCGGCCGAATGATTAATTGTCTAAAACAGATAATTTTCTGCTAGTGTTAAAGCTGTTTGTTAAAAAGGCTCACAAAACTGAACGGGCCTTAAATGCTGATGGGCGTGAGCTAGAAACAAAAAACAAGTCTAAACACAGATTCCAAAAAACTGAAAAATGTCATAAATCATAGTAAAAACGAGCTTTTTTGGCCTTAAGAATCCTTAACCAGCTAAAGGATGTTACAGCGTGATCCGTCTCGTTTTTTGCTTCGATTTGAGAGGTCACGGGCCTGAAACGGAGTTACGAATCAAAAGTTATGGCCGTTTTACTGAAACCCTTTTCTTCACACAATTTTTCTAAATTTTTTTTTTCGTTCGGTCAAAAAATAATTGCTTTTCGATCCACTCGTGTCGAATTCTCCCAGCTGGTTCATCCTGCTAGTTTCGATTCCGCTCGTTCGTTCCGCTCGTTCATCGCGCTCGTGTCGAATCCGCACGTTCGATTCCTGCTCGTCTCGACGTCCGCTCGATCCGAAGTCCGACACTTTAATCTGGAGAAGGCATCCGCAAGTTCGAATCCGTAGTTCGGTCCGCTCGTTTCGAGGCTTCACTCTCGTTCGGTAAGTAAAAATTCCGCTCGTTGCGATACCCTCACGTTATCTTCGCTCGTATTCGATCCAACACGTTTTTTGCTCGTATCGAAAGAATCCAAACGTTTTTCGCTCGTTCGATCCAAACGTTTTTGTCACTCGTTCGGTCCAAACGTTTTTCCACTCGTTCGATCGTGACGTTTTACCACTTTTTCGTTCTTCTCTTCTTTTCACCCGAGTATCACTTTGAATAACCCAATGAAGCCGAGAGATTGTAGGCTCTAACTTGGCGTTTCCAACTACAAAAAGATCCACTAAAAAAATGGGTGCCGAGTGATAAAGCAACCCAATCTGCCGAATTTTATATGCTTACAACACCAAAAAAAAACACGCTATCCACCCGAGGCGATTGATACCAATTGTAGGTTCCCGATATACACTTTCACTTCATAACCCGAACCAGACAACACTATCAAAGAAACTAGAGAGAGAGAGAATCGAAAAGATAGAGAGAGAGAGAGGAGAGAGAGATGAGAGAAAAAGAGATAGAAAAGAAAATTTAGATATTATGAAAACTAGATATTTTTCTTAAAGAAATACCCCCTACACATTTAAATGTGACCGCGGGAATATTTAACTATGACCCGGGCTCGTTTTTTGTTGGGATTAAACCCAAAAACATATACAATATTAAGATTAGCAAATCTAGCCAGATTCCCCTATTATTATCCTGTTACAAAACCATAACTAATTAAAGACCGAAGCTCCATCGTATAGTGACCGAACTTCCTTGTTTGACTTAATAAATTAAAGGCTAACAGAGCGTAGTTGCCATTCCTAAGTTTGAAGCCTGCCGCTTTTAGGTTGTGCCGTGACCAGCAATGTGATCTTTTGTATACAGTTTTGTGTATAACATTTAATGATGTTTTTATACCGGGCCGTCTGTGGCTAATATCTGCGTCTTCTTTTATAAATGTATAATCTAGGTTTAACATGTTCATATAATTAGCTATCTTTTATTCATACTGGTGTAATACGTTCGAAATAGATAGTCTTGTGAAAATATTATATGGGTTATTCTCCCCGGTGCAGGGTTTGCAATACCTTTACGCACCTGATCTCATTTTGAGGTTGCTCACCCTTTATTATACGGGATAATAGTATCTGCGGAAGCGTGGCTCCTTTGCGTGCGCGTCTTAACAATAAATATAACTTGCAAAGTAAAAAGAAAAATTTTAGGATTTAAAACTCGTAAGGGTAGCTAATCCCCACTTTTTATTAAAATTTAATACATTACAAGATAAAGATAAATTAAGATATTGCACTCCGGATCATCATATGTGCCGGACGGGTTCTTACATTTCGTGTACAATAACACTTTTTAAAGATTTAACAAATTTTCTATGTCCGTCGTGAGTTCGTTTCCTTGCAATCTTTAAGACTCTGCAACTTCATACGGTCCTTCCATTTGTGTCCGAAGTTTGTCCTCCATCTCTGGCGTGACTTTGCATCGTTTGCTGTGGTTATACTATGTCACCTTGGCCTGAAACTTGTGCCCGGACCCTGAGTGTTAAGACTTTTCCATTTTAGTTTTGCTTTTGCTTCTTGAATTGGCTGCTTGATTAGTATATGAGAAAAAACTATCGGTATCACCCCTGGTATTTTAAACTGTTTAATTATAGCTTCGTAAGTTTAATAGTTAATAGTATGATTTTCGGTATTAAGTCGAGTACTAATACCCGGTAAAGTGTAAGTACTATATATATTCTCTCCAACTTGGAAGTAGACAAGCATCATTATTCTTTTTTTACAAAGAAACCGACATTCCTCTCTCTTAGAAATATTCTCTCTAGGTTTCTCTCTCTAGAAACTAGCTAAACCACGCGAAACATCACCCGTGTTATGAAAATAAACGATATCCTCTACAATGGTACCATCAGTAGCGGGGTTTGAACGTATTGAATTCCTATGGTTGATAAGCTTAAATTCTGCTTATTTGTGAAGCAAAAAAGCCACGGGCTGATTTTGATTTTGGGCTCATTGTTTGTTAAACTTGTTCTCTACTTGTTCTAACACATCAAAAGGTTTAGAGTGTTACAAATTTCGTGGCTAATACAATCCCCTAGTTTCGAATTATAGAGCATTTAAAGCTTAAGTGTTCCTTCGTGAGGTTGCTTTCATATTGGACGATTCTCAAGAAATAACTAGTTAAAGGATGTTGTTTAATCATCATAGTACACACTTGATTAATTGTATGTTGTCACCTACTTCGTGCTGAAAGATCATATGGGCTGTTTTTTTTTGGTTAAGTTCGTTACAAGCGTTCTTCGTGGAGGTTGCTTATTTTATTATTGTTCTTCACGCGAGTGACAAGGGTAGGGAACAAGATCCGGAAATTTAGAAAAAGTCAAGAGGCGAGTTTCCAAAAGTCAAAGGCTTAGTTGCTTAATTTAAATAATTTATATTTCGCGGTCGGTTGTTCGTTAAGATTTGGTTGGAAGTTGCATGTTCGCAGGCGGTTTACACCCAATAGTAGCGATTTGCACACAGGCGAGTTGCTTAGTTTATGTGCCGCGAGTTGCACACTGCGAGTTGCTAAAACGGCGGTTTGCTAAACGGCGTTTTCTAAAAACGGCGGTTTGCTAAACGCGAGTTGGTAAACTGCGAGTTTTCTAAACGGCGAGTTGCTTATTTTTAATTGATCCAACGAGTAACAAAACTAGGCAGCGAGTTACTCTTTCAAAACCAGCGTTATTTGCCTAGTAAGATTCTCTTTGGCGGCGAGTTGGCCTGTTAGGCCGGTTTGCCTTTCCACGGCGGTTTGAACAAAACAGATAGAGCGCGGTGTTGATAAAACATATACGCAGCGGTTTGATTTAAAAAAAAAAAAAAAAAAAAAAAAAAAAAAGTAACCAGAACGGACACCCCTTTTAGCGACACTTTTTGACGGAAAAATTAAGTATTTTGTAATCTTTTTTCTATAGCCTTTTTAACTTATTTTTACATCAAATTCAAATTTTGGTAATAGGGTAAAAATTATTTCGGTCAAAACCTTTTTAGCGACACTTTTTGGCGGGAAAAATTAAGTAAAATATAATTTTTTCTTTAGCCTTTTTAAGCTTATTTTAACACCAATTAGATTTGGGTAAATAGGTTAAAATTTATTTTGTTTCATAATTTCAACCTGCGCCAAATTTCAAACAAAACAACAAACCAATATCCACAACCAATTATACATTTACGTTATTCTATTGATTTTGTAAAATTCCGCCGTTAAACTTCTTATCGGATTTCAATCATAGACTTGTAAAATCCCGTGAACGTTTAATTGCATTCATAAACCAATACATCAAGACTCGCGGTTCCTAATATGTTCAGGAAGAATATTTGGTAGCCGGTTCGAATACACGCCAACCAATGCTGACAGACAGACTTTGAATCTTGGCAACAACGCACCGTCAGTATTGTGTCAGGGAAAAAATAATGAGAGAACATTATGAAACGATTACTGAAGGTCCAATTCAAATGGGAACTGTTCATAACAAACCTCCTGCTGAGATGCTGAAGAAATTGAGGGTGCACTTCAACTAGGTCCAAACGTGCTAAGAGTCTTTACAGACCATTCTGCTTGAAGAAAAGGAAAGTATAAAGCTGACATTCGTGCTTACGATATCTTACTTCAAAGGTATACAAAAGACATGCTACAAACTCATCAACCATTATACTGACAGCCAAAACAATTGGGACAAGTGAAGATGATTCTTGAAGGTTCTGAGATTAACAAAGGCATGATCAGGAATCACCATAATACTATAAAATGAAACGCTTCTGTCAAATCAAAAGGAGAGACCATTCCTGTTTAACTATGTTAGGTTTTCGAAGCTCATAACGACATGAGAAACAATCCAAGAGTGACAAGTCCATAATGCAGCTTAACTCTAAGTTTGTAACAACATGTTACCCG
The DNA here is from genome assembly GCA_026074375.1 of Tanacetum coccineum. Lineage (NCBI taxonomy): Eukaryota > Viridiplantae > Streptophyta > Magnoliopsida > Asterales > Asteraceae > Tanacetum > Tanacetum coccineum. Next base: position 8,105 of record BQNB010133869.1, on the reverse strand, counting down.
AATGAGAAGAATTCATTACTGAAGTCAAACTACAACAGAGGTTTGAAAGAGTCTAACTTTGTATCAGTTGTATGCCTACTTTAAGCCAACATGAGGTACATCAAATGATTAACAGAATGATGATGTAAGGGTTCATTCAACCTATTGATGATCCCCTGGCTCTAGTGTCTAAAATGCATCAAATCAAAGTATCCCAACACAATCAATCCGAGTCTCCCCAATTCTCAAATCAACCCATCGACTTGTTGATAACTTTCAAAGTGGACACAGAAGCACTTCAACGGATAACTTGATTTTGAAAGCTAACCAACACACTTTTCCCTCCTAGAAACGTCTTCTAATGCAAGGAACAAAGCTACAGTTCAAGATGAACTGAGTTTTTGTTTCAGGTTGAGTGTTTGGATGTTTCGTGATAGAAGACAATTTGAATATCAAGGAAGAACCATTCCAGAGGAACAATGCAAGAGAAAATGTTGTAGCTGGGAATGTGGAGGTCAGAACAGAAGTGAACCATGAATCCTTTCAAGCTTAAACCCATATGTGCTACAACTACAAAGGAATCGGCACAAGGCACAGAAATGTCCACGAACCAAAGCGTCCTCAGGATTCAGAACAACTTCAAAGACAAGATGCTTGCTGATGATGCTCATGAGAAATATGTGTGTACTGGATGAAAGCAGATTGTTGTATCTTGCAGTAAGAACAGTTCACTAATTTTTGATGAAGATGGTGGAAGATTTGGCACTCAATGTGGACCATGTCTTTTGAAGCAGATCAATGTGATGCCATTTCGAATCTCTGATGTTATTGAGGCTACCCACCACAAAACAGACCATGTTCATGGTAAATCTTTCATCTGAAGGATCCAATCTACGATGAAGCCAAGGGGCCGGGCCATCATAAACTCGAATACTCAATTTGAGGTACAAGATCATGAAACCTTTTGTAGAGTCATATGGTAAGTATCATGAAGTACACGGAGATGCAAAGCGATGAAAAAAAAATACCGGCCAACACAACTACGTTGTTGACTCAGATCGACTATACGAGTGATAGTAATATTATTCCGGTAGGATTAGTATGTCGAAGACAACAGAAGAACATTTGTACAATAGTAATGTATCTTCTGTACGAAATGATGCATTGATGTCAATTCTCGATGAAATGCATGAACAGGGTGTCTAAAGTAATGCTCAACAAATAAGCAGGAATAAAGATTAATGACAACATTGACTTACAGTTTTCTGAACTTGCAGAGATATAAGGAACTGGTCGGGGTGTAAGAACAACGGCTAAGTTTTTGAATTAACTGAAAGAGAAACGAAAGATTGATGAACAAATGAAGATAATTATCTCTGACCGAATCGAAAAGAAACTTTCTTTACAATCGAACTTCATTCTGCACATTTCAACTTCGTTCTACACTTAACCATCATAAGATAATGAGGGAAAAGCGATCTTTATTTGGAAAAAAGAGGATTTTAACACGAAAAAGAAGACAAATTCCTTGAAGAGTTTTTAGACATTAAAAGGCTAAAAGAAAAGGTTAAAGATAGATTATACAAACAAGATCAGTCTGTTCAAACGGTTTACATGATATGTAAACCAAAATCGTTTTATGATGAAAAGAACAAGGTAGCGATAGGCTACAAAAATCCCTTATGTCTCACCCGTGCAAAGCAAGTTTCAAACTGGGCCCTCATAAAGGTCATGTATTAGATCATGTCCAATCCATGCACGCCCTGTTGACAATACTCAGAGATTATCGTGATATATCTGAGATAACAAGAAAAGAATGCTTGAGAAAATGAAAAGCCCTCTATGTGTGGAAATAAAGTTAGGATTGCCCCCCCAGATTACTGCTAAGGAGAACCTTCTGCAACCTTTTGCACCCCAAAAAATACTCTGACCCCAGAACAGATATTTTGGTCCATAGATAACAACAAACAGGAAAAGGCTGAGACCTAGCTCTCAAAACCAATATCAGCATTTGACAGAGTATCCACCAAACCCAATACTCCTGTCATGCTGGTCCCCAGAATTCTTCCAACTAAAAAAGTCAGGTGAAGAGTAATCTTTATGTCTCACACAACTTTTTACGTGAATTTGCCAACACATGCAAGAACTAGAAACACACCATCAGAGTTCTAACAGAGGGGAAAGAGGTTTTGAGCAAAAAAAAAAGATGTTACCTACAGGAATTTATTCCATTTTTCAAAACTCTAAAGAACACATTGTTTGAGTTCAAACAGCCCTTGTTAAGGAAGTTAAAGTAATGGAAGAAATGTTTGATCAAAATGAATAACGAAAAGTGAACAAGAATACTATAACAAGCAATGTCTTAAATTGAAAAGAAAAACCTTCCTCATTGAAAATGAGAATTACTGATTGTTAATTGTTTGTCCGACTCAACTGCTGTAATGATGTGGAAAAATCACAGTTGTCTAGATCTTGACGCTGATATGTCTAAAGTTCATGATGAGTCAAAAACTTATTTCAAAACTGAAAGGAATGCCAAAATATAGCAATTAAAGTATCAACAATCTTCGATAAAGTTTTGATAATAAAAATTCACAATAAGCTTCACAGGAATTTCCCTTATTTTACCTCATTCGTTAAGATCAAGAATGCGTCGAACATCAGATACACGAAAAAGATAAACTGATTAGACACTTGAAAGATCGAGTCCTAATGTTGCATGACAGAAGTCGTGTGCTTATAATTGCTATAGATGTCACTGCTCATGATAGAACAAAATGAATTGCAATAGAGTAGAAGCTTAGAAAAGGTCAAACAACATTACAAAGGATTGTATGAACTCAATTAAGAGCGCGCGTGTTCACACAAGTGAAAAAGACAATCTACCTTTGAATAAAGATGAGATCTAAAAGCTCAATTTGCTAAGCAAAGAGCCTTTGTTTTTAACTAGTGACTATGTCGAAACCAAATTCTTGCTCCTAGGGCATGTATGTCCATTGATGACTTTAAACCCCATCCCTCATCCCCTAAGAACAATAGGGGAGCTCATTAACTATTTCAAACGTCTTAAGGAGAGTGTAGAAACGGTTAGGGAGATTGTAGAGGAAGCTAGAGTAGTTAAACCACTAGATATTTCACTTAACTATGCTTGCCAATACACTAAGTTATCTCAAGAATTGTTAGAATGTGTGATTGGCACTTGCCCAAAAAGTTTCAATGAAAGAGATAACAAGTGCTTCCCTCCTACCCCTGTTACTAGAAACGCAATTACTTGTTGGATGCACAGGAACCACATCTAGCAACACACAGAAACACGAGTGCAACCAAAGTACACAAACTAATTTCCCATTGATTCATCTACAGAATAAACACTTCCACTGAAGCAAGCGGATCAAAGCAAGAGGCAATACAAAGAAAAATAGGATCCCGCCTGCTAAGACTGCGAATAGAAGGAAAGTAGAAAGTCCACCCTATGAACAAATAAGTTTCAGATATGGACAAAAGTGAATCGTGGTCATTCTAGTCATTATCTCTAATCGTTTCTGTAATTAATTCGAATTCTGAATCTGTGTCAAAACGTGTAACAAATGTTATACTCTGCAAATCATGAAATGTGTGTTGTTAATATATTGAGCTCTGTGATGCTACCCTCCCACTTTAAAATTGTCTTGGAAATAAACGGGAAGCAGATCTGGAAACCAAAAGGCAAACGTCTGATAACAGTTTAAACAATACCAAGCAGCAGATCTGGAAACCAAAAGGCAAACTATCTGATAACATTGAACAATACCCAAGCAGTTTAGAAAACAACGGGAAAACTCAGTTCTAATGTTGGTTATCAATGGAGATCCACAGAAGAAAGTCACCTAGGAAAACTTAATTGTGTTATCATGGAGACCCCACTAGGAAAGAAATTTGCCTTAGCGAACTGTGCCCTTAACTAAACTTTCTTTGCAATATTCTATCATAAACAGCTAACCAACAGAGGAACCCAACACAAATGGTATCCGAAGTTTCAAACCTCAAATTCGACTGTTTTCCAAATGCATTTGGATAGATCATCCTTCGTAATCTGGACTCAAAGCTGTTCAAACTCGATTAGAGGCAGAAATGAATGCTCCTGTACGCATCAGTTCAGGACCCGAGCCTATAATGATGTTTGGACAAAACAGTTCAAGCCTCGTTCTTCATCAAATGATGTTGATCACAGCTGTTCAAGCCTCGGTCTTCATTGTCAAAAGATGTTTGATCAAATCAGTTCAAGCCTCGTTTCTCAAAGATCAAAAATGGCGTCTGCTGGCATCTCTTCAGGCCCCGTTCCTTAAAGAGAAGAAAGGTTACCTTCAGGTCGCTTTAATCTTCAACAGAAGAGAAATCTTCTAGTTTCTTGATCATTCTCATACACAAGTTTTAATTACGTTAAGTGGATCAACGTAGGAAATATAGCCCCCCCCAGAAACTGGAGCCTAATTCACTAGATCAAAATGGCAATCACATATGCAAATTTTTTGAAGGGGAGAATATTGTATCTAATGTGATCAAAACGACGGTAAACCTTGGTCGCTCGAATGTGTATGAAAACGATCGAATGTTAAAGAGATGTGAGAAAAGGTAAGTAATGAACAGATCCTTCTTTGCTTCGAGTGGTTACAAATTAGAAAGTGAAACTCCTTCGGCGTTGGATCGTACAGAAGTTGCAAAAGAATCCTATCTTCCGCATTTCAGTTGATATCTTTGTTAGGGCATTAACTACATCAGCAAATGTCCTTCAACTATATTCATCATTCAGGAATACTCTACACATAATGCAAAGAACTGGTGCATTTATAGCTTCAATTCGATGATCACTGCTTACTCTAGTGCTGAACTTCTTCTGGAAAGGCCTTCAAATGTCACTCCTGCAGATTCAGTCTCACCCATTCGATCACCATCCAGCGGGTAAAACATACATAGACATTCACAAGTAGAAGAGTTCCATCCAAACTGTTGAATGAAGATGAAGTTCACCGGCTCTGAACCTCATATGGATGATTATGAGTACAATCTATAACAAGGTACTCAAATGAGCTTGGAAGTTTCTCAGGTATATGGTCAAGTACATGTTAACAGAGTGGCTATTCGTGAACCTTCTCCATAGACCACCAGAAAACTCCCAGAGTTTTTTAAGTAAAGGGGAAAGGCAAGTGGCAACAGAATGTACAAGCTGCAAATTCACAAAGAAATCTGGAACTGCATAGAAGCAAAGAAACAACGAACCATGGATATAATGCATATTCCCAGAGGTGGATTATATCATCTCAGGATGAAATACTGAACCTACTGTACATCCTGAGATGCAACATCCACAAATAGGTTTAGGAATGCTTCTATAAACATGCTCTGAAGGAATGAAACCATTGAACATTGATGAAATACCAGTTGGTTCAAACTCTCACAAAATTCGTGATGCTCATGCTGGACCAACCCTGAGCACATGCAAGATGTCTTCCTTGCTCCAATTAACCCCTAAGGGAGGATCCAGTTCAGGACCCGAGCCTTTCATGATGACCCCTGGACAACTCAATTCAGGGCTCGCCCCATCACATGTCCTTGCAACTACAAACATTCCACCGACAGATAAAGATCTGGAGATTTTATTCCAACCGATGGTTGATGAATACTTTGTGGCAATCGACAGATATGTGAACCAGTACCTATGTATACTGTTGTTAACGCTCCAATTGTTTCACGAATAAATCTGATTTCTAACAACGAATTCTCAAGATGCACCTTCTACAGTCATTTACTGTCATCCTTACAAGTGCATCCTCCATTCTTTCATCAAGGTTTTGCAGCCGTACAACTATCTGAAGACACCTCAATTACTCAAAGCCTGACCTTCATCCCTCAGTAACCCTGATGTCTGGAGAACCTGGTTTTTGCACATCAACATCAGTGGATGTTAGTTTAGCTGACCCAACCAAGTGAATCAACCGACCGGATCAACACAGAAAATAGGAACAAGGATAACACTTTTGATAATATCATTTGGTAATCCATTCTCATCCGGTAATCCACCAGAAAAACAGTTAGCTACCGATGCATTTGTGGTGCTGTTACCATACCGTACTGTCAAAAGTCAAAAACCGAAAGAAACTTCAAAATGGCCCGTGAAATGTAGAATAGTTGGTTTGAAGCAATGGAACTAGTACCACCCCCAGACTATGGAAATGTTTATTGGTCTCAAGTGGATTTACAAAGTCATGCTTGATGAGTATGGTAATGTTCTGAAAGACAAAGCTCGGTTAGTAGCAAAGGGATATCGTCAAGAGGAGTGTATTGATTTTGAAGAATCGTTTGCACCCGTTGCAAGAATAGAGGCCATCAGAATATCATTGCCAAGCTGCAACCAAAATATCATCATCTACCAATGGATGTCAAAACAGTGCTTTTCTGAATGGTGCTATTCAAGAAGAAGTCTTTGTCAGTCATCCTGAAGGATTTGAAAGACCAGGATAATCCCTAACGCACGTTTATTCGTCTGAAAAGGCTCTTTATGGGCTAAAGCAGGCACCAAAGGCGTGTGTAATGACACACCACAAAGTTCCTTTTGGTTTCCCGAACAAATTCTTTCAACGGGTGCCGTGTAATCCAACGTTTATTCACGGACTCAAATCAGGCAAACATATTCTACTGTGTTCAAATATTAACCGTATATACATCATTTTTGCCTCAACAGATCATAATTGCGTGTAACATATTTTCCAAGAGATGAGCTCCTAATTCAGATGTCGATTATGGGAACAAATGTCGTTTTTCTTAGAGACTACAATTTCTCAAAAGTCCTCGAGGCATCTTTATTAACCAAGCAAAAAAACTCTCAGAAAACCTTAAAGAAATCTGGAACGATAGCTTCTGACCCTGTCTGATACACCAAGTTGGTGATCGATTGAAACTGGACGAGGATCCCATGGGATTCCCAGTTGACCAGGATACTCGTTTTAGAGAATGGTTTGCCTCCCTAATGACCTTTACACCCATACATGATTGGAGACAGTGTGGTTTCTAGGGCATATTATGTGGAAGGCCTTGGACACAATTTTTTCTGTAGGGCAATTTTGTGATTCAGATCTTGAAGTGGCCTTCAGAAAACATTCATGTTTTGTTCGTAATATGGATGGTGTGGACTTACTGAAAGGTTGGCGCAGCACAAATTTGTACATAATATCTGTTGATGAAATGTTGAGGTCTTCTCCAATCTGTTTATTGTCAAAAGCCTCCAAGCACAAATCATGGTTGTGGCATTGTCGGTTAAAGCACTGCCATCTCAACAACAGAGGCGGAATACATTGCAATGTCTGGATGTTGTGCTCAAATCCTTTGGATGAGATCTCAGCTAAAAGACTACGGCTTTCTGTTCAATAAGATTCCTCTGTACTGTGATAACAAAAGTGCCATTGCTCTAAGCTGCAACAATGTCCAGCACTCACGATCTAAGCACATCGACATACGACACCATTTCATTCGAGAGCAAGTGGAAAATGGAGTGGTTGAACTCTACTTCGTGGAAACAAACTATCAACTGGCAGATATCCTCACAAAAGCTTTGTACATAAGTACATAAAAATCGACTTGGTAAATATTTTAAGTCATTTGGAATTGCAAAATGGTTTGCAATTACTTCAAATTGCAACCCGGTTCTCATTTGAATGAAAGATTGTCGTCTGAAAGACAATTGTTCCTAACAACGGGTAATTAATTTTACTCGGGCATAGATTACTTTATATCCATGCAATTTGGGATTAATGTACGTTTCAGTGCATTTTTCTTAATTCGGAAGAGAAGTCTTCTTGTTTGATAACCAAATAATTTTTCTTAATTGATTCTTCAAAATAAATTGTGTTAACCACGGTGGTAAAAGTGTTGTTTGAAAATCAATCCGGACAAGGTGGTGATGGGTAAAAGTGTTGTGTTAACCACGGTGGTAAAAGTGTTAAAGAAGCAAGCACGATGGTAAAAGTGTTGTGTTAACCACGGTGGTAAGAGTGTTGTTTGAAAATCAACTAACTCCTTGTTTGATGATTCCAAAATTTTATTTTGGTTTTTGCTGTCATCAATTTCACATTTTAGTTTCTGAATTAAAGAAG
>BQNB010133868.1:0-18398 GCA_026074375.1 Tanacetum coccineum | reverse complement strand
TTTCCAAGCATTGGCTAATCATTTACAAGTGTTGAAGCAATAAATCAAGATTAGGGTTTTTATTTGGAAACTAGGGTTTATTGGATGCAAGCTTTGGTTTTGAGTCTAAACACGGGTTTAGCACTTATTTCTCATCACATTCATCCTTCCTAAGGTTATCTAAATACCTTTATACTTTTCATTTCATGACTTTATGTGTTTACATGTTCTTTATAGCTAAATCACCATTTAGGACCTTTGAATATGTAAAAAGAGTTTTTACCTATGGTTATGAAATTATACACTTTTTCTTATGTCATGTTGTTGTATATATCATGGAATAATGGATCTATAAGTATGTTAACATGTTGTTTAAGTATAAACATGATTATGTATAAATTAGGGTTTTTAAAGTGTTTAAAGAAAGTATACTCTTGGATAATAAATGGCTGTTTAAATTCGACACTTATACAGTAGGTTTTGACTTTTTATAAAAATAATACGCCTCATGACGATTCCGAAAAGGTAAGAAACTTGTCAAACGGATAAATAACGAAAAAGTTACGCTAATTACGAGTTATACGTTAATTAAACGAATTTTATAAAATAACTTTTATAAAAATTATATAAAACAATAAGTTGGGTATTTTTAATAAATTATACATATTATTAGGATTCCAAAATGATAAGAATCGTAAATTTTCAATTAATAATGAACGAGTTATGAATTTCGCAAGTTTACGACAATTAATACTTTTATAAAATTATTTTTATAAAAGTTACTGTTCATGACAGAAATATTTATTTTTATAAACCCTATAAATTGATAGAATTTTCAATAACAAGAACGTACTCGAAAGAATCGCTAAAAACGGAGCTATAACGAATAAAATATGACGTTTACGGGTTTTACGATAACTAAAACTATAAAAATGAATTTATAACTGGTATGAACAGTAAAAGTACTGTTCATCAGAGGGTCAAAAATATAAAAATATCAAATTATGATAACTCGTCCTAATACGAAAGCGTGGGCATAAGAAACGTCAAAATCGGGTTTAAAACGCAAAAGTTATGCTATATTTACTACAACGGATATTATAAACGTTTTTACTTATTAAACACAATTTTACCAAAACAATTAGATGGTGATTGAACTATATAGAATTATATGTGGTTATCAAAGTACTATATTACTAGGGAGTTTCATAATGAGGCCTCTTCGGGGTGGCGTATCGACGAGTTGCTGGATTTACGATTTAAAGTGTCCTAGCTCCTCATACGTTCACTACATGACCTCTTGATTATGATAGCCCGAACGATAGTATGATGTAACTAACATGGACTTGTATATGATGTTAGTTAATCAAAGCGATTAGTGCTTATACGACCTATGTTAATTTAGGTTGCTTTCGGACGATTTAGTGACGCGTTTCACTTGTGAAGTATATTATCGAATCACTCACTTGAGGTGAGTTCATAGCCCCACATTTTTACGATTTCAATGATTTATAACTATGGGGTGGAAACATGCTTTGTTTTATAAATTGGACGCAAGTGGATATTTTATATTGATTACATGTTTGCCTAAGTAGCGATAACCCAAGTTGAGCCCATTATCATGAACTGTCAATTGCATAGATGTAGTTGTTAATTACATTATGTGAGCGCGAATGTTATGAATAGATCTATTTGGGGAAACGACCTCCCCGTTCGGGTGACTAGCTATCACCGGGAACGAACGTATAGCATGTCGAATTTGGGGATGTTTCGGGTTAAACATCTAATCGGGCAGAAATTGCAATATATATTATTGCAAGAAAGATCGTCGAGCTTCAGTGTCATGAGCTTAGGAAAATGTAATCTGGTTTTGTGATGTCTGCATGTGTTGCATTATCACGGGGAAAGTCTTGCGGTCCTGCATATTATGATTTATCAAACCTATGAATTCACCAACATTATTGTTGACGTTTTAAAGCAATGTTTTTCAGGAGATCAGTAAGCATAAGGTGCCAAGGATACATTGGTGATTTTGTTTTGGGATGTCTTGCTAAAGATATGGTTGTATTATGTTTTGGGAAACTCATGTGTTGTGAACCAGTATCTTTGTAATAATAATAAGAAACAAGTTAAAGCTTCGGGCTATTTGTATCAAATATTTGTTAAATCCAATGTATCAGTTTTAAAACGACTTTTTGGTAGTTCTATATATATCTTGTGTTATTGATCTATGAAGTAACATGCCCCGGAGATCCTTATTCCGCTGCGACCCAATTTGGGGGTGTTACAGCAATGCCGTTGATACATCAACTTATATACTAAATAGAATATTAATTCGACCAATACTAGGAAAAACCCTTTTGAATATTTAGAGGTAGGCAACCCTCTTTAGAATATTTTAAAGTATTTAGAAGCAAGTGCTTCGTTTTAAATACTAAAGAATATCTAACCAAGTTTGACCCAAAGTCATACGAATGTATCTCTTTAGGATATTCTCAAAATAGTAAAGCCTATATAGTGTTAAATAAATATACAATGAAAGTCGAAGAAACACTCAACTGTGACATTCATAACGCCCTCCATCTTATTCAAATTATCTCATTGGTGATGATGATTGTTGGTTGAGAAGAAGCTATTTAGAAATTATACAGTAAGTTAGTAAATAATTAATAATGGAAGAAGATGAGTGATAGAAGTTAAAGAAGTCGTAACATTAAAGGTGTACAAGAATCATCACTAAGATCAAGTCATAGAAATCTTACTCAGAACCTTAAGTTCTCAAGCCCAAGATATAGTAAATTTTGTTGTGGTTTTATATCCACATAGAACCCAAGATGTTAATGAGGCATTAAAAGAAACAAGTTGGGTTGTGCCTATTCAAGAAGAAACTAAAATCACTTTGAGCTAATGATGTTTAGGACATTGACCTTACCCATGAAGTCAATGTCATGGAACAAATGGGTCTTTAGAAATAAATTAGATGAAAATGGTATAGTGTCTAGAAATAAGGCTAGCGTTAGTGCCAACAATAGGATAATATTCAAAAGAAGGTATCGATTTGATGAACTACGCTCGGTTGCTAGGCTAGTGGTCATTAGAATACTTTCTTGTATTACTTGTGCAATGATTTAATATTTACTAAGGATGTAAAAAGTGCTTTTCTAAACGGTTTTATAAACGAAGAGGTTTACGTTGCTCAACCTCCTGGGGTTCATTGATTTTCAAAAACCAAATTATGTTTATAAACTTAAAAAAGGCTTTGTTTGGTCTTAAGCAAGCTCCTAAGGCTTGGTATGATAGACTAAAATCATTTCTGATGAAACACGAGTATTGTATTCAATGGGAATGGTCGATAACACACTTTTTACTAAGAAATCAAAGTAACATCTTATCATTGTTCAAATATATGTCTACGACATTATATTTGGTTCCACGAGTCGAAATTTATGTAATGATTTTGCAAAAATCATGCATGACGAGTTTGAAATGAGTATGATGGGGGAGTTGAACTTCTTCTTGGGTCTTTCAAATAATCAAATGAGATGAAATATTATTTCACATAATCCATGTACATCAAGGAGATGTTAAAGAAGTTCGGGTTGAAGTTTCTAATACCAAACCAAAGAACCGATGTCAAAGGAGATCAAGCTCTCTAAGGGACGATGAAGCCGATTTTTTTCTGTGATAGTCTTAATTATCAAAGTATGTTGGTAGTTTATTTATTTAACCGCAAGTAGGCCCGATATTATGTTTAGTGTTTGCTTATGTGCTCGTTTCTAAGAAAATCCTAAGACTGCCCACTTAGAAGCCGTTAAGCGTATATTTAGGTATGTTAGAGGAAGTACACATTTAGGTTTATGGTATCCGAAAGGAACCGGAGTAGAAACTATAGTTTATGCCGACTCCGACCACACGGGCGATTACGTTGATCGCAAAAGCACTAGCGGTGTTTGTACGTTCATGGTGTTGTTTTGACATCTTGGTTCGACTAAGAAAAAACGGCCTTGCTATATACGACCAATGACGACTAAGTCACTCGCCAGGAAGGCATGTTTTTTTTTTCAACAGCACTATGGATGAAACAAGCTTTCATCGACTATGACATTACGCCTCGGACGATGTTCCGATTATGTGATGACAATAAAGGCGTATCGACTTATTAACAAAAACGTACAAACATCTAGGAAAACTAAACATATAGAAATCCGTCACCACTTTCTTCGCGACAACGTCCAAAAAGGCAACATTTCTATCGAGAAAGTTGCATCCGAAGATAACATAGCCGACATATTAACTAAACCCTTAAAACGTGAAGTATTTAATTATTTAAGATTAGGATTAAGAATGATAGAACTCATCATGGATAGTTATCCTACATCCTCCCAATAATAATCGTAAGCGGAGATCTAATGAAGTAATTAATCATTATTCAAAATATATTAACTATCATTACATGTTCTAATTACAAACTTCTGATCGTAAACATAATTGAGATTAGAATTTTACTAGATAAAGAAAACATTAATCAAATGACCATAGATATTTTCAAAATCTACATGTATGGTCGATACATGAAATTACAAAATCGATTAAAAAAGACGAAAAGAACAATCATCAAAGTACAATTCACACTTGTGTTGATGATGTTTTGTTGAGTCTAAATGTTCATAATGCTTGTGTTATTAGCAATGGTCAAATATATGCTAAAAGTTAACACACTCCTAGTAGGATCTACTACGTTGAAATTCCATCATATGTTCATGACAAGTTTCACAATTCACTCAAAACTTGGTGTGGACTTCGAAAATTGAATCACACACCCCTAATGATATATATATCACACTCCAATTGCCAAAAACATAACACCATATCCAAATTTGGTTAAAAACCAACTATGTTCGTTTTTAAGAGTGTCACAGATCTACCCAGTGGTAGATCGGTCTCTTCTTAGGGAGATCTGTATGTAAGAAAACGCGGATACTTACTAGCTTTAAACCAATTGGGACCGCATAGTTCATTATCCAAACACACAATTGAACTAAACTCCTAAAACCCGCAAACAAAGGCTACAAAAATCGGCAATTAGAGCAATTAAACATAAATATCATCAACAAAACATCAATCATAAACAACTATTATAAGTGATTTCATCTTATTTTCGTTTAATTTTGAGTCTAGGGCTTTGATTTTGCACCAAACCAAATAATTTGGGGAATTTGATATTTGTTGCAATTTTTGCACAATTAGGACTAGAATATAGTAATGTATTATTATTATGATTCCTATAGACATTAAGATTACATAATTGAAGTAGTTAGTGAAAATCAATTTTTGAAAAAAACCCTAAATTGTGATTTTTGAATAAAAACCTCATGCTTAGGAATTTGTTTTTCAAAACAAGTGTTGTTTAACTACATTGTTAATACAACACAAAAACGCATTTTTCTTCATGCATTAAGTCTCATGAATCTTCATAATGAAATGGATAATTCATTTGCATTTTTCGTTTCATTCATAATGGCTAGTATTGAACTTTAATGACTACGGAGTTCTTGTCCGATGTTACTTATTTTGGATTAAAGTAGTATTTCACGAGGAGTGTACTTATTTCGTCTTCGGTTCTTTCTACCTCCTCAATGAAGATGACTTGTTCGGGCATATACGGTTTGTGATGAAAACTTGAATATTTAGTTGCTTTTGTGATTCATTCTCTCTATACCCACAAAGTAACTATCACTGTAAGGAGTTACATTGTAGAACTCAGTGCCTCACATAGTTAAGGAGATTTCAAGTGGTGATGTATTTTTTGTATACTTTTGGGTGAGTATATGGTAGAGATTTGCCTCTGCACCGTTCTTCGTCACGCGGATAGTACAAGATTAAGTCACAACTCGGGGATTTTGCTTCATTCTCGGGTTCGTTTCATCGGGTTTTATCCATCAGTGGTCATTAGTATTAGCCAACAGAATAAATAAGGGGATTTAGATTGGGTTGATCAAGAGAGATTTGTAAAGAGAGTACCGACATCTTCTAGCAGAGTATTGCTTATGCAATCACGGGCTATGAAGCTAAGTAAGCAGTTCCAGTTGGCATATGATGTACACATATGTAGGATGATTCCTGAGTTAGTCATTATCCTAGAGGGAGAAATGTGTACATCTGGTACTTAGTTGGTTTTTTATGTTACCGTTTTTGATGTTATAGTTTTGACTACGCAGCGGGATAAATTGCTTTCACTTGGGACTTAGTTGACTTTGGTGAAGTAATTTAAATGGGTACATTCGAGACTTCATTGACTTTGATGTTACCGTTTAGACTACATAGAGGGATAAATTGCTTTCACTTGGGACTTAATTGACTTTGGCGTAGCAATTCATATCTGTACTTTCTTGGAGGGAGAAAAGTACATTTCCGGGTCTTAATAGGTTTTGGTGCTACGGTTTTGACTTTGGTAAAGGGATAAAATGTGTACTTTGGGCTGAATTAGCGCAGCGCGCAGCGCGAGGGAACGCTTCCTAAGTGATACGATGTTGATGATATCATCCCTCCCTCAAGAACGGTGTATTTATTCTTATCAGTCTCAAGGGTGTCTGTTTGGGAGGGAGCCAAAGATTTCTGTAGTATGTTCGTCTACAAGCTGAAGAAATAAAGAGTGAAGTTAATCACGAAGATCTTCGAAGATATCTCAAGTGGATATACTAGACTTCCTTCTTATCATTTTCTTTATTTCCTTGTACGGTAACATTGTAACATTCACGTGTAACACCAACTTGAGGGAGCCTCACTTTTAGTGTAAGCTGGCTTCTGACACGTGAATTGGACTAGGTCTTGGACACTGAGTGTCACGCAGGGTCCCTTTATGAAAACTAGGAATAGTTTTGTGGGCCTTTTTCTTTTAGTATAATAATACCAGCCTCATTGGCTCACAATTGAAGTGTGTTGGGATGTACATTTTGTAAAAGACAAAGAAAAGGACGCAGTACATTTTGGACTCTTTGTGAACCGAACAACTTATCACCGAACAACTAGTTTTCTTGCGACCGAACAACTCAAAATCCATTAGGAACCGAACAACTTAATTTTGTTTTAAAACCGAACAACCAATTTTGTTTAGAAACCGAACAACCAATTCTATTTGTGAACCGAACAACCAATACCAAAGAGGAACTGGTCTATTATACATGACTCAACCCAAACAGAGTGAACTCGGTATTTACTGAGTAGACCCGGGTCACTCACTGAGTCATAACCGAGTCAGTATCAATACTTCTTCTAAATCGAAACTAGTAAATGCTGAAGAGAAGACAGACTGCGTTTACACCCAATCAACATCAATTAACATCCATAGCCAACATCATGATCACATCGTTACAATATCATACCAACAAATCCAACATTATCTAATCCTAGTCCTAAACTCTTCATCTCATTTACTCCATCTCCAATCAACATTAAAACTCAAACGACTACAAAAATTCACCCTTTATTTCGTTCGAATGACACAGAAAACCTTAAAATCAACCTACCCGAGACCATCTTTCAGATCTTGAAGACGCATCCTTCTATCTTGTTGCTAATATTAGCATTCAAATGGCTCGTTGTATTGATCGGTTCAAGAAGATTGACTAAAATTAATGATTTTCAAGTGGGGTTGTGAAAGGTTTGATATTTGACTGAGATTCATGTAGTCGAAAATGATAATCAGTGGATTTGGGTTATGATTGGTGTTGTATCTATGAATTAGATGCAAAAGAGATGGGTTTTGGGAGTAGAGTTGATTTTTTGGGAGCAGATAGAGAAAAGACTCAAATGGGGGCGTATCATCTTGTGATTAGGGTTACGTTGTGAGAAATATTAGGGTAAAACATGTCTATTATATCCGTTGGTTTGAGATGGGCTGGTTATTAAAATTTGTTGATGGGCCGGTTATTGAATGGGATGGACTTGGGCTGTGATACAATGGGTCGATTGTTTAGAATGGGTGCTATCAAAAATAAAAGGGCTGAGAATTCACTGAGGGCGATGATAATTAGATATGTTGATTTAAATTCATGGATTGCGTTATAAAGATTTGAGTCAAAATTAAGACTATTTATCTTTTAGGCTCGTGCTATCGATAAAGCGGGGTAAAAACACATTTATGATGGGTCAAGTCCAAGGACTGGTTTTTTATACTTTGGCTTGCCGATCATATGGAAAATTTTCTAAGCTGGATATCCGTTAACCATCGAAAATTCACGAACAACAACAACAACAAACCAATACATTACACTAAAACGCTCTTATCAAACATTCAATCTCATTCATAATGGCTAAGACTTGAACTTTAATGACTACTGGAATTCATGTCCTATGTTACATATTTAGATTGAAGTAGTATTACACGATGAGTTGTACTTATTTCGTCTCGGTTCATTTCTACCTACCTCAAAGAACGATGACTTGTTCAGGCATATACGGTTTGTGATGAAGACTTGAATATCTAGTTGCTTTTGTGATTCTTTCTCTCTATACCCTCAAAGTAACTATCACTATAAGGAGTTACATTGTAGTACTTAGTGTCTCATGTAGTTGAGGAGATTTCAAGTGGTGATATTTTTTGTATACTTTTGGGTGAGTATATGGTACTCAGAGATTTACCTCTGCACCATTCTTTGTCACCGGAAGGTACAAGATTAAGTCACAAGTATGGTATTTTGCTTCATTCTCGGGTTTGTTATATCAGGTTTGTCTCCATCAGTGGTCATTATATTACCAAACAGATAGATAAGGGGAATTTAATCGTGTTGATCAAGAGAGATATGTAAAGAGATAACCGACAGTCTTCTCACAGAGTATTTGCTTATGCAGATCACGGCTATGACGCTAAGTAAGCCATTTCCTCTTTCAGCACACAATATGATCACATGGGTGTGTAGGATGATTTCCTCAGTTAGTCATTCCATCCTGTGAGGGAGAAAGATTTGACATCTGGTACTTAGTCGGCTTTTTTACTGTTACCGTTATTGAGTGTTACAGTTACGACAACGCATCGTGAAAAATTTCTTCACTCTGACTTAGTTGTGACTTTGGTGAAACAATTTAAATGGGTACATCCGGGACTTCATTGACTTTGATGTTACCGTTTAGACTACATAGAGCGATAAATTGCCTGCACACGGGACTTAATTGACTTTGGTGTAGCAATTCATATCTGCACTTTCCTGGAGGGAGAAAAGTACATTTCTGGATCTTAATTGATTTTGGTGCTACAGTTTCTACTTCGGTAAAGGATTAAAATGTGTACTTTGGATTGAATTCAAACAAGATTGGAACGCTTCCTAAGTGAGACAATGTTGATGATATCATCCCTCCCTCAAGAACGGTGTATTAATTCTTATCAGTCTCAAGGGTGTCGGTTTGGGAGGGAGCTAAAGATTTCAGCACTATGTTCGTCTACAAGCTAAAGAAATAAAGCTGGAGTATTCAAGTAGATCGTCGAAGATATTCTCAAGGAATACTGGGCTTCATTCTTATCATTTTTCTTTATTATTCTTGTAGGGAACATTGTAACCAATTCACGTGTGACGCCATCTTGGAGGGATATTGTTAGCCTCACTTTTAGTGAAGCTGGCGTCTTACACGTGAATTGGACTAGTCTTGGACACTGCGTGCCACGTAGGGGTCATTTATGTAAACTAGGAATTGTTTGCTTTTTATTTTACTATAAATACCCCTCATAGCTCTCCATGAGGGGTGATGGATGTTCATTTTGTAATTTTCCCTTTCTCTTTCTAATCTGATATTTTCTTCTTTGTGTTCATCTCACCCTCTCTCTCTCTACTTTATCTCACTAAAACCTACCATGTCTCATCTTGTGTTCTTTGATCAACCAAGACCCCCTAAAAAGGTGTTTTGATCCCGTACACTCTTAATGATATCAGAAACTTAATCCATCAAAGAACCATTCATGAAAAAGTAACCAAAGAAGGAGAAACCATTCACAAATTACCAAACCAAATTGAGAGAAATGAACTTTTCGCACACCTCCAACCTTATAAACTTCTCATTAGTGAGGATGTCTATTCGGTCATAGGAAATAGAGACCACACTCAAGCAATTATTGCTTTGATGTTGTATTGCCTAGAAAACAGATAACGTTTCAACCTTGCTTACTTCATCATTAGGAGGATGTATTACTATTGAGACCAAAGAGACAAAGTTCTACCTTATTGCATGATCCTAACTCATCTCTTTAAGAATCTTAGAGCAAACATGGTAGATCACCCATTTGATGAATGTTGTATTCCTGTCCCTAGGAAAATGTCATCCCTTAAGGAAAAACAACCCAAAAAGCCTCCTCCCAAAAGAATTAGAAATGTAGGAAAGTCTAAGCATGTCCAATTAACAACTTCATCCTCATCCGACTCGCCACCTTCGGATAATAAAGACTTACCTAGCATTAAGCTTTCCCCTAGGTCTTATAGTAGAGCCCTTCCTAATCGTACACACCATGTCTCAAGACCAAAGGGAGATAAGACGTGTGATGTTCAAGAACTTGGCTATAGCATTGTACAATGTTGTCCAAGATGTTAAAGCAAGTGGATGTCAATAAGGGAGGTTTGACCTTGTGAAACAATTTACTGTGTTAAATTATCGTATGATTGAATTATTAACTTGATTCTTGGATTTACATGCTAAAAACTCTATTTAACAACTCCTGTACTCACTTTATTTTGTTATTTTTATGGCTAATTTAGGCATGTTAATGCTATAATTGTGTGCAGTTTGTGGTGTCTTGCATGCTAGTTTAGGCCTCTAACTCATAATACTCTATCATTTTTCATTCTTCGCAAGATCCACCCCTACCCGAATGCTTAGTCTAAAAGTCATGAACAAGCTAGAGATACAACACTCTTTCGAATCGCGTCCAAAATTTATTCTTATTCTAACCTCAGCAGGTGAAAGTCAAAATTGTGACAAAACACTTATATTTATTTTTGAAAATTTTAAATGTTTTAATTTTTTTGGAATATTTGGTGTTAAAAAACGGGATAACTCAAAACAATGACGTAGGCAAAATAAATCGATAGATCCCCCCATACGAGAATTAAACATTGTCCTCATGTTTAATTTAAGAAGGGTCTCTACGTAAATCCTAAGCCGTTTATTAAGTATGCTTAAAGATAAACGTTAGTCGATAAGATTTAGATATAGGATTCCCAAAATGAAGCTGAGGATGTGAAGCTCTTGTGAATGAAGGACAAAAACCGCGAGCATGAGAGGCTTCAAAATCCGAGCAATCCTATACATATATCACAAAACACAAAACACAGAAAATGGAAAATGCGAGCCTCTCACACAACAACAAAACACTTATTCATTACTATATAACTACCATACTACTACTACGATTATACTAGGATAAGCATGGGTTGCCACTCACGAAGCGCTTATTTTAGGTCACTTAGCTTGACCCGATCCCCCCATACTTGAACTGGTCAAGGGGGATAGAAATGGAGACACAGAACATCCAAAATACGGATGTCCTCTCCATAAGAGCAAGGAAAAAACTTCATCGGGTTTTCAAAAATTTTATTGACTTTGAAAGCTTTAGGGCCCCGATGAGATAATTTCAGGAGAAGAGAAGTATGAACTCCTTTAGAAGTGATAATCCCGGGGTTGAAAACTTTTTCCTCATTTTCGGACGAAAACGAGAGTAAAGCTCCGAGCCCGAGAACTTCTTTGTGGAAAGGAAGTTCATAAATAGGAGGATTAAAATCCTCAAGAATTAAAGAAGCATTAGTGGTCTTCTTTACATTCTTTTCCATTGTTGCAAGATTGGTGACTTCATAAAGGTTTTCATGAATGAGTATACCCTGATTAAATACCTTGTCCTCGTTGTTGGTCGAAGACAAAGCATCAACCTCGGAAAAATCCACATAGAAAACCGAGCCACACTCGGGGGAAGGAAAGAAATCACTTGATCAAGGTGGATCAAGTTCATCAATCAAGATTTTAGAATCTTTGATTTTCTCTTCCTTAGAGTCAAATGGATCATCATAAGTATTATCATTAACGGTCTTAAGATCAGAAAGTTCATCATCATAATCATCTCATAATGGTGGGGATGAGTAATCAAGAGCATGTTCATCGGTGAACATCTCAAAAATTGTATCAACAAGATTGTCATTTGGAGAATTTTTATCAACCAAATCTTCAAGAATAGACTCCATTTCCTTGATAGGATCATGGTTAAGCAAATACTCTATTTCTCGAAGATCGGATTCGGCATCAAAGGGAAGATCATCATTTCCTGGTGGAAATGTGATAAGAGCGAGTTCATCGGCGAACTCCTCAAGAGAATAGTCGCTAGTCTCAGAAATCGGGAGACTAGGTGAAGAAGAAGTGGTACTGCCACTTAAAGAATTATGAAAAGGAGGGAGAGGAGATGAAGGATTACTATTTCCCGGTGGAAATGAATCACTTGCGAGATAAGCTTCGAATTCTTCCCAAATTAAATCACTTTCTTCGATGGAAATAAGTGTCGAGGAAGAAGAAGAAAACTTGGTCACGGGTTTCGAAATCGAAGTGGGATTTCCACTCAATTGATTATCATGATATGGAGGGAGATCTTTGGTTTTATCAAGATTTAGCAAGTTCTCAATAATGTCTCCCTCTGGATCAAAGATATCATCATTAACTTCCGGTGAAGTTAAGTCGGTATGAGAAGTGAGAGAAGAAGTAGGATTGCCACTTAGATGATTTGTTGCAAACAAATCTTTAAGAATTTCCTCATGTGAAACATTATAGACATCAATCATGTTGATTGATTCTTGATGAGGTTGGGTTGAATAGCTTGAAGTGTCATGTCTCATATTCATGATTAATCTTTTAGTGCCGTCACGGATAATCATTTCTTCTCTATGAACGTCAATTAAAGCACGAGCGATCCGTAAGAAAGGTCTTCCCAAGATGAGGGGGACACGAGGATTGCTTTCATAATCAACAATTACAAAATCAGCGAGAAATGTGAACTTTCCAACCGGAACAAAGACATCTCTTGCAATTCCAACCGGAGTGCAAATCTCCCGATTAGCAAGTTCAAGGGTCATTTGGGTGGAAATAAGCTCGGGTAATCCTAACTTTTTCCAAACCGAGAGTGGCATCAAGTTGATGCTAGCACCTAGATCGGCTAGGGCTTTGCACTTGAGCTCACTAAAACCACACGGAATGAGAAATTTCCTAGGGTCACCTAGTTTTTCGGGTAACTTCTTTAGGATAACCGCTGAGCAATTTTCATTAAGGGGTGTATTTGCAAATTCTATAAGTTTCTCCTTGTTGGAAAGGAGAGACTTAAGCATTTTTTGGTATTTTGGGATTAGAATCAAAGCATCGGCGAGAGAGATATTGATGTGAAGTTGTTTGAACATTTGCCAAAATTTGTGAATTTAGACTTCATCTTTCTCTTGCCATTTTTCTTGGTTCATTCTTGACGGATAAGGGATATGAGGGTAACGATGATCCCTTTGGTGAACCACATAATTTCGTTGAGAAGGAGGTTTAGCTTTTTGGACGAGAGGAGGTAGGACCTTAATGGTAAACTCACCATGTTCCACGTCCGTTAAAGTCTCCTCTACACATTTATCCTTCTCCGGATTAATGAATGGAGGAGGCATAGGAACGAAAGGTCCATCAAGAACAAGACCACTTCGGGTGGTAATGGCTTTCAATTCACCCTTTGGGTTAGCAACGGTGTTGCTAGGGAGAGATCCCGTACCCGAGGTAGAAGCGGTGTTCATTTGGAAAAAACTAGCCATCATGTTCTTAAGCTCATTAGTTTGATTTGACATTGAAGCTTGAATCGAATTTTGCATTTCACTCCTTAACTCATTTTTTATATTGTTAATTTGAGTTTGCATGGCTTTCATGTTAGCCTCACTTGTTTTCTTAAATTTCTCCAACTCATTTAAAGGAACATTTTGATTTTGTTGAATTGGAACTTGATAATTTGTATTTTGATTGAAATTGTTTCCTCAGTTATATCCTTGAGGTTGGCTAAAACGGTTTTGATTATTTTGCCCGTTTTATTGAACAAAACCCGGTGGTCTTGTTTGATTAACCACACCTGGAGAACGATAACCGGAATTACCCTGATTGTAGTTACCCGCGGCTGCTGCAACGTATCCTTGAATATTATCCCGATATTCTGGGAAAGTGTTACCATCGGCGGCGAGACACTGATAGTAAGGATGAGCACCACCGCAAGTAACACAAATCTCCTCAACAGCATTTACGGAAGCTGGAGGTGGGGTTGCTTAAAATTGTTTAAGAATAGCTGTCATAGCGGTAGTCACATCACTCGTTTGCTGATTTACTGCATGAGTAAGTTTGGCTATATCGGAAGAAGAATTACCATCACTTGACTTCACTTGAGAAACAATCGATTTGTTTCGTGAATTGCGGACCTTGGATTTGTTTTCGATAATCCTCAACACATCTTGAGTACTTCTTTCTAAAAGATTACCACCTGCGGCAGAATTTAAGGAATCTTAATCGGCCGGGTTCAAGGCATTGTAGAAAGTATCAAGTTGGTGCAATTCGGTGAAACCATGATGAGGACAAGCACGAAGGAGATCTTTGTATCAATCCCACGCCTCATGAAACGACTCATCAAACCGTTGTTGAAAATTAGAAATTTTATTTCGAAGGTTTGTCATTCTTGAGGGGGAAATAATTCGTTAATGAATTTGGACACAAGATCCTCCCAAGTGAGAATAGAACGAGGGGGCTCTTTTTTAAACCAACGAAGGGCTGCCCCCGCAAGAGAGAAAGGAAAAAGCATAAGCTTAATCGCTGAATTAGGCACATCCTTGTATTTGATTGTGGAAGTTATTTTGTTAAACCAACAGATGTGGTCATGAGGATTGTCTTTCTCGAGTCCGAAGAATTGGTCTGAAGTTATCATATTAATGAGACTATGCTTGAGCTCGAAATTCTCAGCAAGAATTGGTGGAACCACGATTGCCTCCGCATAACCCTCGGTGGGTGCACGGAGCAATTCCGCCATAGTACGTTGATCGACCATCGTAACTACGGGTGATTCTTCAAGAGAGAAAAATTGTTTTTAACGTCTATGGTTACGACATTTCGGGTTTGTGGTGGTTGGATTAGAAGAAGAATTACCAACGAGATTAGAAGAAGAACGAGTGCGCATGCACTAAAAATTAAAATATTTTTGGTTTTTCAATTTATTTCACAATTTATTTTAATGGAAAAAACGAGATCGAATAACTTAAACCAATAATCGACAAGCTTCACGGTAGCTCTTTAAAAGAAAAACGCACAAAGGAGTAGAGGAGTAGGAAAGCGCGAAGCTATTAAAAACCTTTCTCCTTTAGGGTCGTAGTTCCTCGGAACAACCCTCCTTATACCCCTCTTAGAGTTTGTTAAACTTTTAAAGGTGAGCCGTACGTCGCTAGTGACACAAAGACAAGTTTTGAATCTTTTGATTGGGAACTTATTGTTGGGAATTATAATTTGATGATTACAAAACATTATATGCAACATTGAAGATAAAAGAAACAACAAGGACTTAAAGATAAATATTAAGTTAGCTTTCATAGTAAGCTAGGTTTTATGTAAACCCTAGCCCCTCTAGTATATAAAGAGAGGTAGGGTGAATAGTTTTAGCATCCATCATAGTTAGATCTCTCCAATGAGAGTCTAATAGTTAGCTTATTAGTTTATGTAATAGTTCATAGTCGACTGATTAAAGTCGAATAGTTTATAGTTTATTAGTTTATGAATAAAAACCTTGTTCATAACATTGTTGTTCTTATTTGTTATTCCGCTGCGTGATCAATGTTATGATATCCTAGATGGGCAAAACGATCTATGAAGCCTACAATTAAGGTTTCAACAATTGGTATCAGAGCAGGTTGCTCTTGATATCTAGGATTCAAGGTTTTATAGTCGAAGAATAAAGAAGAAACCTAAAATTCGTATATGGTTTCTCAGCTCGTATTTTTCTGGGCAGCCATGGGAAAACGGTCATAACTCATTCGTTAACCGTTGGATCGTCATGAAATTTTATATGAAGGTTCTACACACATATATCTATAATCTGACCAGAGCGATCGTCAAGATAAGTCTTTGATAAAAAGTTATGCTATGACGAATTGGCTGCAGAAAAGGTATTATTTTCAAGTTTTTGTATGGTGATTATATTTGTTCATACTAGCTTTGGTAAGTTAATCATTTGAATAATGATGAACCCTAGTATGGATAAATGATTCGTGTTTGGTTATTGTGGTGAGGGTTAATACTGATCGTTGATGTTAATACTGCTGCCTTGGAAAGTAAGTACTGCTCGTTTCAAAATTAATTCTGGTCTCATATTCGTAGTTAGTACTGGTCACATGGAAGTTAAGTCTGCCTGCATAAAATTAATTCTGGTGGATAGTGACAGAATTATCTAATAGTTAGCAACAACTCAGTGATAGTTAAAAGTGTCGCTAACAGTGTTGGGAGGAAGGAGACTTGGTATTTGTGACTGTTTTGCAATAGTTTAGCGACAGTACAGTGACAGATCTTGTGACACTAAACGACATGGGAGGAAGGAGAATTTATATTAGTGACAGATTGGTGATGAATTAGTGACAGATTATTTGTCACTAACAAATGTTAGCAACAACTTTGGGACAGAAAAAAGTGTTGCTGATTTGGTTTGGTTGTTAATTCTGCTTGGCTTATGGTTAAGTCTGCTAGTTGTGTCCGATATAGCTAGTTTGTACTGCTAGCATTGGCAGATATCGGATGACACACACTTTTTGATTTATTGGATGGATTTGGATCTTGAGTGATGATGGCTTGTTGTGGAAAGTATTATGAAAGACATTTGATGCGATGACCTTTTAATCAATTATGTGACAAGGGTACCCTTTTTGTTCGTAGATCGCCGGATGAGGCAACGGTACAAATAAGGACTACAAGCAGATCGCCGGATGAGGCAGCAGTCACATGAGAGAAGATGATGTTATTGCACTTAGATGTTTCTCATTAATAATTACTATTTGAAGCCAACACGGACGCATTTGGCTCATTTTTGGTGATTATTTTGAAGAAGATTGGTTATTACTTATATGTTGTTGTAGTTGATTTTCACAGGTGCGTGTCTTATTATATCTCAAATGGCTGACAACATTTAAAGATAACTTGTTCGTGCTTATAATGTGTTGACGAAGACTTGACGAGTCTAGCAAAGGTGTACGATCTATCTTATGGTGCTTACTACGTATATTTGCTATCACTTAGTATGTGTCTCATAGAAGATGAGGATTTTTGTCAAGAGGTTGCGGTCTACTTATAATTATCAAATGATTACCAGCATTTGTATAAGTTCGACGTCACGTGGATAGTGCAAGACATAAGACACAAGCTTGGGAGTTTCTACTTCTTCAACATATGGGTAATACTCATTTTTCTTCATTAATAATTTACTGCTTGGAGCCTACTAAGTTCGTGGTTCAAAGAGATGGTTATCACTTAAGGGGAAGTGCTTATTAGTTGCTTATCTACACAAAGACCCCTATTGGATGATTACAAAAAGGGGAAGAGCTTCATGATTTGCAGCTTATTATGAGTGGTGACTTACAGGAAGATCTTAATTCAAGGGGAAGCTTTAAAGGTTGTTTCATACATGAAGATTGTTTTGTAATCTCAAATAGGGGAAGATTGTTGGGAATTATAATTTGATGATTACAAAACATTATATGCAACATTGAAGATAAAAGAAACAACAAGGACTTAAAGATAAATATTAAGTTAGCTTTCATAGTAAGCTAGGTTTTATGTAAACCCTAGCCCCTCTAGTATATAAAGAGAGGTAGGGTGAATAGTTTTAGCATCCAGAAAATAGAGACTTCTCAATGAGAGTCTAATAGCAAAGTGTGTGTCATGTAATAGTTGTAGTTAGCCATAGATGAGTCATGAATCATCTATGTGCTTATTAGTTTATTAGTAGTCTTATGAATAAGAAAACCTTGTTCATAACAATGATTGTGTTCTTAATTATTCCGCTGCGTGTTTGTGAATCATTGTTATTATATCCTAGATGGCTAGATCGTGGTTTAACAAAGTGAACTCTTACAAAATGAGAAATGAAATGGGTACAAGTATTTATACTAGTTACAAGAGAAGCTAAGCTAAGAAACTGTTACATCTACACTAAGGTACTGTTACATTAAGAAACTAACAAACTACATTGCACTACACTTAAATAAATATCTCTGATGCTTGACACAGTGTGGTGAGATGTATTGGATATTGTTGTGAGCTTTACTAGTATCTGCATCTCTGTTTCCTTCTCTGTTTTGAACCATAGTTGCAGAGTTGACTTTTGCTTTGACTTTGGTGTTTATACCATTACCCCCCCCCCC
>BQNB010133867.1:0-18398 GCA_026074375.1 Tanacetum coccineum | reverse complement strand
TCACTTGATCATGTGCTTGGTGATGTGCAGTCTGGTGTACAAACAAGGAGAATGATAAATGAACAAGGCTTTATTAGTGCTGTTTATGAAGGAAAAACTCACGAAGACATTCATACTTGTCTATTTTCCTGTTTCCTATCTTAGGAAGAGCCTAAGAAGGTAATCCAAGCATTCAAAGATCCAATATGGATAGAAGCTATGCAAGAAGAGCTTCTGTAATTCAAGTTACAACAAGTTTGGACATTGGTGGATTTACCTTATGGCAATAGGGCCATTGGAACAAAATGGGTGTACAAAAACAAGAAAGATGAGAGAGGTATTGTGATTAGAAACAAGGCAAGACTGGTTGCACAAGGTTACACTCAAGAAGAAAGAATAGATTATGATAAGGTTTTTGCTCCAGTTGCTAGGATAGAAGCAATTGGGTTGTTCTTAGCCTATGCCCCATTCAAAGATTTTGTTGTGTACCAGATGGATGTGAAGAGTGCATTTGAAGAAGAAGTTTATGTGTGTTAATCTCTAGGATTTGAAGATCCAGAGTTCCTTGATAAAGTTTACAAAGTAGAAAAGGCATTATATGGTCTACATCAAGCTCCTAGAGCCTGGTATGAGACTCTATCTACCTATTTATTAGACAATGGATTTCAGAGAGTTTAGATTGATAAGACTTTGTTTATTAAAAGAATTAAAAGTGATATTCTACTAGTTCAAGTATATGTTGATGATATCATTTTTGGATCTACTAAGAAGGAGTTATGCACTGATTTTGAAAAGCTAATGCATAAGAAGTTTCAAATGAGTTCAATGGGTGAGCTCACTTTCTTCTTAGGACTTCAAGTGACACAGAAAGATGATGGGATTTTCATCAGTCAGGACAAGTATGTGGATGAAATCTTGAAGAAGTTTGGTTTTTCAACTATGAAGACAACAAGTACTCCCATGGAGACTTCAAAGCCATTGCTCAAAGATGCAAAAGCTGAAGATGTTGATGCTCACTTATATAGATTAATGTATGGATCATTGATGTATCTAACAGCTTCTAGGCCTGATATAATGTTTGCTGTATGTGCTTGTGCAAGATTTCAAGTCACACCTAAAGTTTCACATCTTTATGCTGTGAAAAGAATCTTTAGATATTTGAAAGGTCAACCTAAATTGGGCCTTTGGTATCCTAAGGACTCACCATTTGTGTTGGAAGCATATACTGACAGTGACTATGCTGGTGCTAGTTTAGATAGGAAATCCACAACAGGAGGTTGTCAATTTCTTAAAAGAAGATTGATTTTATGGCAATGCAAGAAGCAAACCATAGTTGCCAACACTACTACTGAAGCAGAGTATGTAGCTGCTGCTAGTTGCTGTGGACAAGTACTCTAGATTCAAAATCAAATGCTGGATTATGGATACAATTTCATGAATACAAAGATTCACATTAACAATGAAAGCACCATATGCATAGTTAAGAATCCAGTGTTTCACTCAAAGGCTAAGCACATTGAGATTAGACATCACTTCATCAGAGATTCCAATGAGAAGAAGCTTATTTAAATGATTAAGATTCACACTAATCAAAATGTTTCTGATTTACTCACAAAAGCTTTTGATGTTGGAAGATTTCAATATCTAATTGCAAGTATTGAAATGCTTAACCTATGAAGCATTGATTATGGGGAGGTTAATTACTACTGCTATTATAGTTAATACTGTTTGAGAGAAAGTAAAAACAGATAGAGAGAAAAAGTAATCTTAAAGAAAAGAGAGATAGAGTGAGTTCAAAAACAGAAAATAGAGATGTAGTGAGTTCAAAAACAAAAAGAGAGATTTGTGAAATAAAAATAGATAGAGTGTTTCAGTAAGCAAAAGAATTAAGAGATACAGTGAGCTTAAAAACATAAAGAGAGCTTGTGAGAATCAACATTGATGATGGAAATGCCTTTTGGAACAGAATTAAGGTTAAAACTGGTACCTCAAAAGTTAATACTGCTAGGCTAAACTTAGTACCGCTGAGCATTATTTAGTATTGTTAGTCTAAACTTGGTACTGCTGAGCATTATTTAGTATTGTTAGGCTAAACTTAGTATTGCTGGGCATTACTTAGTACTGTTAGGCTAAACTTTGTACTGCCAGGCTACCATTAGTACTGTTTAGGGCATAACAGATTTTTGGCAATTAAATATAGCCGTTGAGATATTTCTGCCAAATATTTCGCTTATAGGGGTCTATAATTTGGATAACTCTTGATCTTTCTTTCACTTATAAGCTTTGTTCAAGATAAAGAATCCATTTTATTCAGTCGGTCCAATCAAAACCCTTAAGCGCTTTCTATAAAATCTCAATTAACTTTGCCAAACTCTCATACTCTCATTAACGAACATTCACCCAGAACCCTTATCATAACTCAATCACTAATGGCGAATTTGGAATTCTGCGACAAACACAACATGGTTGCTTATCTAAAGAAACCAACTGGGAGTGAAGGATTCCAAGAGATAGTAGATTTTCTCAATGATAGTTATATAAGGTATGCTCTTACTAAGAATCCTACTATCTATGTTTCTCTCATCGAAAAGTTTTGGCAGACTGCTACTGTCAGAACAGTTGATAATGGAGAACAAGAAATAACTGCCACAGTTGATGGCAAAGAATTCACTATTACTGAAGCATCTGTTAGGAGACATCTCCAATTAGCAGATGTAGATGGTATTAGTGTTTTGCCAACTACTAAATTTTTTGATCAACTCTCACTGATGGGATATGTTTTAACTGATGATAAACTGACTTTTCAAAAAGGCAAATTTTCCCCTCAGTGGAGATTTTTGATCCATACCATCCTACACTGTCTTAGCCCTAAGAAAACTTCTTGGGAACAATTTAGTAGCAATATAGCAACTGCTATTATTTGCTTGGCCACAAACATTACTTTTAACTTTTCTAAATTGATTTTTGATAGTATGGTGAAAAACTTGGATACTAAATATAAATATTCAATGTATCCAAGATTTATTCAAATATTTTTGGACAAGAACAAAAGATTCCTTAATCCCCACAACAAAAAATATATTGCTCCTAATTCAACTCCAAAACTTTTTATAAATATGAAAAGAGGTTTTTCTAGGGAACACACACCTTTGTTTCCAAGTATGATAGCAATTCAAGCCGAAGAAGGTAAAGGTTCAGGACATCCCTCTGAACCCCAACCACCACCTTCTACTGCTCAACCTACTAATGAAGAACCAATCCCTAATGTTGTATCATCATCATACCAAAAGACTCAAACACCTAGGCAAGCCTTAAACCAGGTCACTGAGTTACCTCAAACTAGTGAGCCTATACCCAATGTAGCAGATGAGGCTGTCTATAAGGAGTGGGATGATAGAGTGGAAAGGGATACCACTACTGCTGCTAGCTTAGATGCAAAGCAGGCTAGTGGTAACATTAATAGGACCCAATCCACGGCAATACCTAATGTGCCTCTTCCTCAGGGAATTGGTGCAGGTGGTAGTACCAAGTGCCAAGAAGCCATGGGGGGTTCCATTGCTCAGACTAGATCTAAGAGGGTACCTATACTGCCTTGTGATTCACCTCTCCCAAGATTTCACACACTTGGAAGTGATGAGGGCAGTATGACACTACAAGAATTGATGGTTTTATGTACAACATTATCCAAGAAAGTAGAGAGCTTGGAGGCAGACTTAAAGCAAACAAAGAAGGTATATGGTGCTGATTATACCAAACTTATTAAAAAGGTAAAGAAATTGGAGAAAACTGTCAAGTCCAACCAAGCTAGAAGAAGAGCAAAGATTGTGGTTTCAGATGATGAAGAGGATTTAGAGGATTCTTCCAAACAGGGGAGGATGATAGAAGAAATTGATCAAGATGCAGGAGTTACTTTGGTTACTCCTACACATAGTCAAGAAGATCAACCTGAAGATCAGTTGGGAGTCTTTAGTGCAGCCAATGTACTTGCAGATGTAGCTAAAGATAATGTTCACACTTATACTAGAAGAAGAAGGGCAGTTAGTACTAGTAGTGGTGGAATTATTACTGCTGAAGAATCAGTTAGTACTACTGGTGCATCAATGCCAGTTAGTACTACTGGTATGGTTCAAGAAGTTAACATCAATATTCCCTCACCAGTTGTAATCAAAGATAAAGGTAAAGGTAAAATAGAGGAATCTGAAGATGAACAGATCAAGAGAACAAAATTACAGCAAGAACAAGATAGGCTTGGTCATGAAGCAGTAGTTAGACTACATGAACTGGATGAAGAAGAAAGACAAAGGATTGCTAGAGTTCATGAAGCAACTCAATCTTTTACTGAGGAAGAATGGGAAAACATTAGAGCAAGAGTTAAAGCCGATGAAGAGCTATCTAGGAGACTACAAGCAGAGGAACAGATCAAGTACATTAAAGTTGATCAAGCAAAGATGCTTGTAGATCTTATTAATCAGAGAAAGAAATATTTTACTACACATAAAGTTGAAGCAAAAAGGAAGAAGCCTATGAAACAAGCTCAACAGAGGAATTATATGATTAATTACATTAAACACATGGGAAGTAATACACTACATCAATTGAAAAGCTATTCTTTTGATGAGCTTAAGGAATTATTTGAAATTACAATGAAGAATGTCAACACTTTTGTACCCATGGAGACTGAAGATAGAGAAAGAGCATCAGAATTAGCAGCTAGAAGTTCACAAGCAACAATTATTGATTCAGCAAAAGTTAGAAGTTCTAAAAGGGCTACAGAAGCCGAACTTGATCATGAAGGATCTAAGAGGCACAAGACAAATGAAGATTCAGGATCAGTTCAAGAACAACCAGAAGAAGAGGAAAAATAATAGTCACAAGAGGATTTACAACAAATAATGATGGTAGTTCCAGTGGAAGAAGTTTATGTTAAAGCCTTACAGGTCAAATATCCAATCATTGAATAGGATGTTTACACTGAAGAATCTAGAAAATATTAGAAGATCATCAGGGTTGGTAACCATACAGAAGCATATCAGTTCTTTGAGGATACGTTGAAAATCTTTGACAAGGATGATTTGGTGATGCTATGTAATTTGGTTAAAGAAAGATTCAGTTTAACAGAACCTACTGATGACAAATAAAGAGCATTATGGGTTGAATTGAAGAGGTCGTTTAAACTAAATACTAATGATACACTATGGAAACTTCAAAGATATATGCATGATCCATTAAAATGGAGATTATATGATACATGTGGGGTTCATCATGTGTCTACAGAGAGAGGAATAGATATTTTCATGCTGGTAAAGAAAGAATATCCATTGTCAAAAGGAGTTTTGAATTTGATGTTAGTTAATAGGCTGTTAGTAGAACAACATTCAGAGATGGCAAATGAGCTTTTAAGGAAAATCTTCATACAAGCAAATAGACCAAAGACAATAAAGTGTTTGGAAGCATCCTATCAGCACAGATGGTTTAATTCAGAGAAACTTATAGATTTGAAGGAAAATCACAAGCTTAGGGGATGATTGTTGGGAATTAAACTCATACATTTAGTACTGCCAAGCCAAAGACTTAGTACTGCTCAAGATTACAACTGCCAGTACTAAGTAGTTAGTACTGCTAGAAGAAAGCTAGTACTGCCAGCACTAACTTAACACTGCTGAAGGAGTTAAGACTCCTGCATGAAGACTTAAGACTTATCAAGAGATAAAGACATGTGAAGAGATATGTATTAACTTATTCAGTGTATATTCTATTTAGTTAGAAAGATATACATATAAGATTAGAATTATAGAAGATTTGTAGTTATCTTGTAAAGGATCCTTGGTTTATAAAAGGAGATCCTAGGTTATGATGTTAGGTGTGATTTCATAGAGTTGCATGCATAGCTTCAAGGTTGTAAACCCTAGTACTAGACAGAGTACTCGTATTATTAATCTTAATAATATTGAAGCTTTTTGTTATATCTTTGTTCAATCATATTTACTGTTACATTCATAGTTCTTCTAAGTATTAAAGAGTAGATTCCGCATACTCTTTAATATACACACAAAGTTTCTACCAAAGTTGTTTTGGATTTATCCAAGGTAACTTAACCTTTACAAGCTAAAGAATTAATCATAGTTTGGGATCAACAAAAATGAATATGATAAACTATGCAAAATGAGTTTAAAGATAATTACTAAAAATAAAAGACTAAAAGCCACTAGAGATAGCTTAGAAAAGGAAATTAGTACTCTAAAAGAAAAAGTGTCTACACTCGAGAAAAACAAGGATGTTGATCTCGAATGTGTAAAATGTCATATGCTTAAAATTGAAAATGAAAAACTTAAAAAGGAAGCTCTTAAACTAACGAAGTTTGAAAAGAGCACACATTGCTTAAATGAAATGTTAAATAATCAAAAACCCTCCGGTGAAAAGTTAGGTTTAGGGTTTAATTCATTTGAAGCATCATCTAGTGGAACTAAGGAAATAAAATTTGTGAAAGCTCAGAAAAAGGTGTCCCCTGATGGAGGTCCCATAAATATGGGCGGCCCCCTTAATGTGCAGGCGGCCCCCAAAGTAAATATGGGACCGCCACCAGGAACCACACCTGGATCTGAGAAAAGTGTGTCTTTTCAAAAATCTATTTTGGGTCCTAGACCAAAACACATAATAGTAAACAATGTAAGAGTTCCCGTAGCTAGTGATAATGAAGTTAAGCAATTCTATAAGCCATTGTCAAAGCCCGGAGTTGGATTTTCAAAACCAAATTTTAGATCAAAAACTCCACCACCCAGAAGAGTCATAAATAATTATCATCGTCCTAAAACACCGCAACCAAAAAGAAACATTGGTCGACAAAATCAACCTTGTGGTTTTCCTGTAACTTGGAACAACTTCCCATGACAAAGTTACATGCCATGGGAAATGTGTCTTCCATTTCCACATCCCAACCAATTGCATCAAATGCAAGGGATGTTTAGCACTAACAACTTTGGACCTATGAGATATTGGGGACCAAATGTTTGAGGTGTTGCCTTATATAAATAGATATGCCTTAGAGTCGACTTGGAACCCGATGAGTGGATAAAGGATAGCGAATGCTCCAAACACATGACGAATAACCGAAAGCTCTTCTCAAGCTACAAGGCATACAACGGAGGTAATGTCATTTTTGGTAGTAATCTTCGCGGTAACATCATTGGCAAAGGTACGATTTCAAATGACTCTCTCAAAATAGATAATGTAGAGCATGTAGATAACTTAAGATTTAACTTGTTAAGTATAGGACAAATATGTGATAATAAATGTAGAGTAACTTTCTCTGAACATGATAGTGAAATTACTAAGGATGGTAAGGTCATAGGTAGAGGTATTAGGAAGAAAGGCTTATATGTGATGAAATTAGGAAATGAGCCTAAAGACAAAATTTGTCTAGCAACGATTGATGAAAACTCCATGTTGTGGCATAGGAGATTAGGTCACGCAAATATGCGTCTCATTCAATCGTTAGCATCTAAGGAATTAGTTAGAAACTTACCTAAGCTTAAGTTTGATCAACACTTCTGTGATGCTTGCAAAATTGGAAAGCAAGCTCATGCTAGTCATAAGGCTAAGAATATAGTCTTAACGACTAGATGCTTAGAACTCCTTTATATGGATCTCTTCGGTCCATCCGCCGTACGGAGTTACGAAGGAAACCGCTACACCTTAGTCATAGTAGATGACTACTCTAGGTATACTTGGACTAGATTCCTTAAGGACAAAACCGAAGCTTTCGATCAATTTGAAATATTTAGTAAGAAAATTCAAAACCAATTAGGATGTACAATAGTGTCAATAAGAACCGACCACGATAGGGAATTTGATAATGAGGTGCAATTTGGAGAGTTTTGTAATGCCAATGGTGTTACACATAACTTCTCAGCTCCACACACTCCTCAATCAAATGGCGTGGTTAAAAGGAAAAATAGGACACTTCAAGAAATGAGTAGGACTATGTTGAATGAGCAATCGTTACCACAAAATTTTTGGTGTAACACAGTAGACACTTCAACATACATTCTCAACCGAATCCTAATTAGAGCCATCTTAGGAAAAACACCCTACGAACTCTTAAGAGGTAGGAAACCTACATTAGATTACTTTAGAGTGTTTGGAAGCAAGTGCTTCATTCTAAACAATAAAGATTACCTTACAAAGTTTGACCCAAAGTCATACGAAGGTATATTTTTAGGTTATTCTCAAAATAGTAAAGCCTACATCATCCTAAACAAACACACTAGGAAAGTCAAAGAATCACTTAACGTGACATTTGATGAAACTCCTCCACCCTCTAAGACATCACCCTTGGTGGATGATGACTTAGATGAAGAAGAAGCAATTAAGGTCACCGAAAAGAAAAACCTAGAAAGTGACACTGTGGATGAAACTTTAGGGATTGAAGAAATAGTCAATATTAAGGAATCTAGGAATCATGCATTAGAAAATGTCATAGGAAACTTAACCAAAGAACCCTTAGATCACAAGCCCAAAACCAAAGTAACTTCTTTTGTTTTATATCAACTATAGAACCAAAGAATGTGAATGAAGCCTTAACGGATAATAGTTGGATAGTCGCTATGCAAGAAGAATTAAATCAATTCATTGCTAACAACATTTGGGAGTTAGTTCCACAACACAGGAATAGGACAATTATAGGAACTAAGTGGGTGTTTAGAAATAAGTTAGACGAGAATGGTATTGTTTCTTGAAATAAGGCAAGGTTAGTGGCTCAAGGCTATAATCAACAAGAGGGCATCGATTATGATGAAACTTATACCCTAGTAGCCAGACTTGAGTCAATTAGGATACTATTAGATTATGCTTGTGCTTTAGACTTTAAACTATTCCAAATGGATGTAAAAAGTGCATTCTTGAACGGTTTTATCAATGAGGATGTATACGTGGCACAACCTTTAGGATTCTTTGACTTTGAAAAAACGGATCATGTTTATAAACTAAAGAAAGGTTTATATGGTCTTAAACAAACACCCAAAGCTTGGTATGATAGATTAAAAGCTTTCCTTATTAAACATGAATATAAAATGGGAATGGTAGATAACACTCTTTTTACTAAGAAGAGAAGTTCAAACCTCATCATCGTTCAAATATATGTCGATGACATCATATTCGGTTCGACTTGTCAAGACATGTGTGATGAATTTTCCAAAATCATGCATGACGAGTTCGAGATGAGCATGATGGGTGAACTTAACTTCTTCCTTGGACTACAAATAAAACAAATGGAAGATGGTATTTTCTTTAATCAATCTAAATATATTAAAGAAATGCTTAAGAAATTTAGCTTAGAAGAATCTAAACCAATGAAAACCCCCATGTCCTCCGATACCAAACTCATGAAAGACGAAGAGTGTGAGTCGGTAGATAGTACCAAGTATCGAGGCATGATAGGTAGTTTATTATACCTAATGGCAAGTAGGCCCGATATCATGTTTAGTGTCTGCCTTTGTGCCCGCTTCCAAGAGGCTCCCAAAACCTCTCACCTTAAAGCGGTTAAACGTATCTTCCGATACATTAAAGGCACTACACACTTAGGATTATGGTATCCTAAGGGGACCGACATAGAAACTGTAGTATATGCCGACTCTAATCACGTGGGATATTATGTGGATCAAAAGAGCACTAGCGGTATTTGTACGTTCTTGGGATGTTGTTTGATATCTTGGTTCTCGAAGAAACAAACCGCTCTTGCTATATCCACTACCGAAGCCGAATATGTAAGTTCCGAAAAGGGATGTCAACAAGCACTATGGATGAAACAAGATTTTACCGACTACGACGTTCGACTCAACGACGTCCTGATCATGTGCGACAATAAAGGCGTGATTGACCTTAGCAAAAACACGATGCAACATTCTCGAACCAAACACATCAAAATTTGTCACCACTTTCTCCGTGATAATATCCAGAAAGCACATATCTCAATCGAAAAAGCACCGTCCGTCGACAACATTGCCGACATTCTTACGAAACCCCTTAAACATGAATCGTTTAACTATCTACGTCTTGGTTTAGGAATGATGGAACACATTCCATAAATCATATTAGTCCGATTCTCCTTCTTCTGTCTCAATTCTAGTCCATGTTCCATTCTATGTCGTGACAACTTGAATACTTCATCCGAAGTACTTTAAGCATTTTTAATTCGCGAAATGCAAATTAAAATGTCACACCTCTTCATAAAATTTTTGTCAAAAACTGAGTTCAAAACCCTTCACTAAGGGCGGCCCCTATACCATAGGCAGCCCCCAATATATTTGGGACCGCCAGACGTTATGGGACCGCCATCAGCAGACCCCAAAACTTGAACACTTAACTAAAAATTTTCAAAACACAAAAACAAACACCCCCTTTCATATCTGCAAGTGACGAACACGACTCAAACCACCCAAAAACTCAAAATCACCCATTAAAACACAAATTGAAGATAAAATCAACACCTACAATCATTCACAACATCTTAAAGATCATCAGTTGTAAGTCATTTCATCCATTTTCTTTCAATTTGAGTCTAGGGTTCATGATGAACACAAAAATTGAAATTGAGGATTTTTCATTTTTCTTTCAATTTTGTACAATTAAGACTACTAGGATACAATGTATAACTAATATGCTTCTCGTAGACATAGGATTTGCATACATTAGTAAATTTGTTGAAAAATTAATTTCGAACCAAAACCCCAATTTTATTCTCAAATTACTCACGTTAGGAACATAATGAAATTGTGGTTATGCATTGTCAATACAACTTAAAAACGTTTTCAAACACATGCATAATGATCTCATGAACAAATTTCGAGATACATAATTCATATGTATTTTTTTTGACTTGTTTGGATGAGCAAAATCAAATTAAGGAGCGTTTGGGTTAACTCTTAGGATTTTATCTCTAGGTCAAGTTAATCGTCACTCCACATTTGTTACATTTAGGCACACACTAGGCACGAACTCAAAATATCAACACATATGTAAGATATTAAAGTGTGATTTGATTGTTTTATTTTAGATAACAATGCCTCCAATTACCTCACTAGATCATCAAAAGACCCGAAACTACATTCCACTCATATCAAATGAATTTAATCAACCCTTAAGAAACACAATTGCAAATCTTGAAAAATGATACTTTCATGAGGGTAGGGTTGTGAGTCAAAACTTTGAAAACATGAGTCATATCCGTGCTAAGTTTGAATCAATTGACTTTGATTGTTTGTTAAACTTAAACGAACAAATTGTTCCTTGTTTTGTTCTCGAGTTCTATAGTCAACTAACTTTTGATTATAACTCCACGGGTCATTTTGTGGTCAAATTTGTTATACAAAGTAAGTCATTCTCTCTCACTCTTGAGGAATTTGGTCAAATCTTAAAGATACCATTCAAAGGTCATGCATCACACACCGACATGTGGTCACTCAACTACTTGTCAATAAGTGTTCTGAGTAAAGGTTGTTATAAAACCACTCATCCGTCTCCAAGTGTCGTCAAGTCCTTCATTCAAATTCCTAGACAAGGTCAAGTCACTCATACTAAAAACAAGAAAACCATTGTCGTCGACAAAAACAAAATCTTAACTCGCGAAATTAAACCTCATATGAAACCATGGGTTGATATCATTTGTGAAAACACCATTTTTCTAGGAGGTCATAAGGATCATGTCTTCGCTTGTCTTTGTCATATGCTTTATTGCATTGAAACCTCCACTCGATACAATCTAGCATTCTTCATTCTTAAAAGAATGGAAAAGACTCGAAGCAAACCTAAGGAACTCTTACCTTATGAAATGCTTTTGACTAGATTATTCAAACATGTTGTGTCCATCTTTCCTGAGCTAGCAATTGATCTATATATCTTACATGATCAAGTCATGCATCCCCTCGCTCCTCACTATGAGTGAAAGACACGATCGGATTGTGGCAAGAAAAGACCTTGTAAGTCAAATGCTAGCTCCTCCTCCACCACTCTGAATCATTGATCCTTATCTCAATCGTTGGATGATCCTATTGATGAAAATGATGATGAATCATTTCATTCCAACTCTTTATCTTAGTCTCAAAACATCTCATCATCGTCCAATGCTGTCTTTAGAGTCCATCAAAACCCTCCCCATGAAAGTCATTACTTGAACACCCATCTCTCCAAAACTATTAATCTTCAAACTCAACAACAAGATGCTCACCGGGAAGGGTTAAGGTCAATTAGACAAGCTCTCAAGAACATGATGGGTGGAAAACGGAAGTGAACATGTTGGCATAACTACTAAGAAACTATTATTATTATTATTATCTTTCTTGTTTAATGTATTATATTTTTCTATTATTAGAACTAGGAATGGCAAATGACAATTGCATTTAACTTGGATGGTTTTCTCCATTTTATCAATGTTCTATGATTTGCAAGTTTTATGAATATGACATACGAACAATGGCACTACTTGCTAAATGATTTGTATGCTAGAATAGGACTACATATTATTGCTTGAACTAGTTGATTCTTGAATTTGGTAGATGCCGAAATCACTTGATTTAAGAAAAAAGGAAAACTAGAAATTTTCTTTCTTCCAAAAAACGGCCCCCTTAAATACCCGGTGGCCCCCTAATATATTTGAGACCGCATGGTAATATAGGACCGCCACCAGGGGGAACAAAAATTTTAAGTTTACCTCTTTTTCTGTATCTTTGACCCTCCTACCTACATCCTCAAGTTGTCATTTCCCTGTTTAGCCAAACGATCTTTGACATCCTCTTCCATCCACACCATGATTTGCCATGTTATACTACCATTTTCCATTATTTAAATCATCAAACTCTCACACCTCGCTACCACCATTACCTTCTTTATACTATTCTCCTTTATCATCAATGTCTTGCTTAAACCACCATTCCAACTTCTCTAGAAAACCAAGAATGTCGGTAAGACAAGTATGGAAACGCAAAACATCCACTCCCAAATCATCACCTCCTTCCCGAAATGACTCACCTGCACTTCCTCCAAGAGTCTACTTACAATCTCCTTCACCACCATCATACAATCCCTTAAGAGATCAAATGACCAACCAACTCCACAACATCTCCACCATCCTTGATTCGCACACTAATCCATCCAATGCCTACATTCATGCACCACCTTCACCACCACCATAACAAATTCATCTTCCTTCTCATGCTCAAGTTGAATTTCACTTAAGCATTTATCATTGTTGCAATTTTTCTAGACACCAATTCCACTCCTTGAGAAATGAAATCAACTTCATTCACTTTCTTCTTACCCGTCCCATACCTCCAATCCGTATCCCTACAAATCATGTGTCACCAACCCCTTCTTTTTCCCTTTTTAATTAATCATTCTCATATGATTAATCTACCTAAATAATCGACCTTCCATCTTTTGATTATGGCATCTTCTACTCTTCAAGAATTCACTAGTGTAGATCTATGTCTTATTATATCTTTATGATTATCTACTTTCTATTGTAATGATTCATACAAATATTGTATGAATTTGTCTTAGCTCGTATTAGATCTAGTTTTATTTTATGGTGTATGAATGCATTAGTTGCATTCACTATTGTATGAGTTTCTTGATTGTTGAATGAAACTATCCTTTAGGTGACTTAAATATAATGTGTTGCTTTAAAAGATATTTGTCTTGCACTTGTATTTCTAACTTTGTTTTGTAGCACACATAATTTTTGTAAGATCGATCCCTTTGTGCCCTGAACAAGGGGGAACATACTTCAAGGGGGAGTCTTGATATCGTCGATTTCTCTCTTCCTACAACTACTCGACGATCATCCTTTTTGAATTCGACAAAAAAGGGGAGAAATGAAACAAAACTCTTTAATAATTTTGTAACTTTTAATTTTATACAAAATGAGTTTTGTTGGGAATTAAAGGTCTTTACACTTAGTACTGCCAAGCCAAAGACTTTGTATTGCTCAAAATTACAACTGCCAGTACTAACTAGTTAGTACTGCTAGAAGAAAGTTAGTACTGCCAGTACTAACTTAACACTACTAAAGGAATTAACA
This sequence comes from Tanacetum coccineum, assembly GCA_026074375.1. NCBI lineage: Eukaryota > Viridiplantae > Streptophyta > Magnoliopsida > Asterales > Asteraceae > Tanacetum > Tanacetum coccineum. The sequence continues at coordinate 4,348 of BQNB010133867.1, read as the reverse complement.
CTGCTGCATGAAGATTTAAGACTGCTAAAGGGATAAAGATGTGTGAAGTGATGTGTATTGACTTATTTAGTGTATATTCTATTTTGTTAGAATGATATGCATATAAGATTATAATTATGGAAGATTTGTAGTTATCTTGTAAAGGACTCCTTGGTGTATAAAAGGATATCCTAGGTTATGATGTTAGTAGAATACATAGAGTTGCATGCACAATAGTAATAGCTTCAAGGTTGTAAACCCTAGTACTACACAGAGTACTCGTATTATTCATAATAATAATATTGGAGCTTTTCAGTTATATCATTGTTCTTAAAGTTTACTGTTTCATTGATTTTCTTCTAAGTATTAAAGAGTAGATTTTGCATACTCTTTAATATTCACAAAGTTTCTACTATAGTTGTTTTGGATTTATCCAAAGTAACTTAATCTTTACAAGCTAAGGAATAGATCTTGATTGGGATTAACAAGTGATATCAGAGCTTGTGTTCTGAAACTTTGATCTAGAAGAAACTAATAAAAAGATTTCTTTACTCACAAGGAAGAGATGGATCTAGAAAATGCCCAAACCAATACTATTGCAAAGTTGTCGCTTCTCAAACAGGGTGAATATGATATGTAGAAGTTAAGAATTGAGAAAAACTTTCAAGTACAAGACTATGCTCTATGGGATGTCATAGAGAATGGAAACTCATTCAAACCAGCAGCTCAAACAACAACAAATGCTGAAGGTACCTTAACTACACTAGTACCAGGTCCTGTAACTGTTGATGAAAAGACTCAAAAGAAGAATGATGTAAAGGCAAGAAGCATGTTACTGATGGCACATCCAAATGAACATCTACTGACATTTAATCAGTACAAGTATGCCAAGACTTTGTTTGCTGCTATACAAATAAGATTTGGTGGTAATGATGCCACAAAGAAAACTTAGAAGACTCTTCTAAAGCAAATGTATGAGAACTTTAGTGCTCCAAGCACAGAGTCTCTTGACTCTATTTTTAACAGGCTTCAGAAGATTGTAAGTCAGCTGGCTATCTTGGGTGAAAATATTTCACAAGAAGATCTCAATTTGAAATTTTTGAGAAGTCTGCCTTCTGAGTAGAATACTCATGTTATAGTCTAGAGGAATAAACCTGATCTAGACACAATGAGCTTTGATGATCTCTATAATAATTTCAAGATTGTTAAACAAGAGGTTAAAGGAACTACAAACTCAAGCTTAAGCTCAAGTTCTCAGAACATGGCCTTTATATCATCTCCTAGCAGTACTAATGAAGTTAATACTGGTTATGGAGTTAGTACTGATAACATTCAAGATAGCACTGCTAGCACTCAAGTTAGCACTGCTAGTACTCAAGTTAGTACTGCTAACTTAAGTGATGCCACTATTTATGCATTTTTAGCCAATCAACTAAATGGGTCTCATCGTGTACATGAGGACCTTGAGCAAATCCATGAAGATGACTTAGAAGAGATGGATTTGAAGTGGTAGTCAGCATTGCTGAATATGAGGATAAGAAGGTTTTTCCAGAAAACTGGTAGAAAGATCACTATCAACGGGAGTGACACAACTAGATATAACAAGTCCAAGGTAGAATGTTTCAACTGTCACAAGTTGGGACACTTTGCAAGGGAGTGCAGAGGACCTAGGAATCAAGATAACATAAGCAGGAATCAAAACAGCTCTAGAAGGACTATAAATGTGGAAGAAATTTCTTCCAAAGCCATGTTGGCTATTGATACAGCTAGTTTTGATTGGAGCTTTATGACAGATAAAGAAGTCCCTACATACATGGCTCTTATGGCTTTTTTAGACTCCGAGGTACATAATGATAAAACTTGTACAAAAACCTGTCTAAAAAGCTTTAAAACTCTTAAAACTTAACTTGATGAATTAAGAAATGAGTTTAACAAATCTGAGTTTAATCTAGCTAATTATAAAAGAGGGTTAGCATCTTTAGAAGAGCAACTTGTCTTTTACAAAAAGAATGAGGTCATTTTATGTGAGAAAATTGCTGTTTTAAAAAGAGATATCTCATATAAAGACTCAGAAATTAGTGTGCTTAAAAGTAAGTTAGAAAAACTTAAGCAAGAAAAAGAAAGCAATCAGCTTAAAATTATAAATTTTAATAATCCTTCTAAGAGTCTAGACAAATTAATAGGGAGTTAAATACCTAATAAAAGTAGAAAAGGTGTGGGATTTGTAAGCTATAATGCTGTTCCACCTCCTCCTACAAGGTTATTTGCACCTCCAATACTTGATTTTTCCAACTCTGGTCTAGAGGAGTTCTAATAGCCTGAGTTTGAAGGCTATGGATCTAAGACTAGTAAGAGTGTTAGTGAAGACATCTCTAATGAGATTATGAAATCTCCTGATGCCCTATTGGTTGAGGAGCTGGTGTTAGATGATAAGTTAAAGAAGAAAACTGTTTTTCCAACTGTTTCTAAGATAGAATTTGTTAGACCTCAACAACAAGAAAAATTAGTTGGGAAACCAGTTAAGTATGCTAAAATATACAGGTCACAAAATCATAGGGGAAATCAAAGAAACTAGAATAATCAAAAGTCCCAACAACTAGGATGTGATTCTATGATGTATAATAAAGCTTGTTTTGTCTGTGGAAGTTTTGACCATGTGCAGGCTAACTGCAATTACCATCAAAAGGAAAGGGTGGTATCTGGGAGTAATTATACAAGGGTGAATTACAATTATTCTTCTAAAAAGGCTCACCTCAATGCTCATAGAAACATGGTTCTAAGAGAAGTTTAATAAAAACTGGCCTAAGAACACTTAATACTGCTAGACAAGTTAATACTGCTCATCCCAAAATTATAGTTTATAGTGCTAGACCAATGTCACATTTTTCTAAATCAGCACAATCAACTGTAAAGAGGCCCTATCAAATGAGAACAACATTAACTAACAGAAATTTTAGTCAAAAAGTTACTACTGCTAAGGGAAAATTTTATACTGCTTGGCCAAAAGCAGTTAATACTGCTAGGCCAAATACAACAGTAGTTAATGCTGTCAGGAAAAATAAAGTTAATGTTGTTAAGGCCTCAACATGTTGGGTTTGGAGACCTACCAAACTTAACAATGCATCAATTACTTTCAAGAGAAATAATTATGTTGATGCACGAGGTAGATCCAAGTCAGTAATAGCTTGGGTCCCCAAAGAAAACTAATTTCATTATTTTTATGTGCAGGGTCATCCACAAAAAAAATATTAAGGCTATGTTGACAGTGGATACTCAAGGCATATGACAAGCAACATGTCCTATCTATTAGACTTCAAAGAATTTGATAGAGGATATGTTACCTTTGGGGGAGGAGCAAAAGGAGGAAGAATTACTACGAAGTCTGTCAGAACTCCTTAGATCGTTTATAACTCAAGATGGGTTAGATCTCATCTAAGATTACAAAGTAACAATGATATAAAATGAACAACGAAATAATAAACTCAGAATCAAAGTTACTTTCAAGGTTTTCTTTATTCATTACAGCCCTAAATAATTCTTGAGGCTACACTATCTAACTATAAACTATATAACTAAAACTACTACTGTGTACACACATACTTTTTTACTAGACGACTCTCATTGGAACTAATGTCTAAACCACACGTCTAATACCCTTTATATAAAGGGTTTACAAGAAAACCTAGAGTCTTAAGGAAGCTAAACATTTGACTTTTCAATGCTTATCTTCAGGAAATCTTCCAGCTTTTAATTATTCCATATGTTGAATACCAAAGTATCAGATTAGTCCTTGTTGTTTCATTCGTCTTCATTTAAGCACATGTAGTTTTGTAATCATCAAATCAATAAACCTAACAATCTTCCCCTATTTGATATTACAAAACTATCTCCATGAATGAAACAATCTTCAATGCTTCCCCTTGACTTAGGACTTCCCTGAACATGCCACCACACAAAATAAGCTGCAAATCATATCTCTGTAGTCTTCTTCCCCTTTTTGTAATCATCTAATACGGGTCTTCTGTATATAACCAACTTAGATCATAACCACCATTATGCATAATAAGAAAAAGGAATCTGAGCAGTAGAAATACAAACTAGCAGTAGTAATAACGATCAGCAGTAGTAACGAAACACTTCCCTTCAAGTGGTGCATGTGGATGGTTAAACAAGTTAACAATAAGCTTCCCCTGGTAAATATGTTAACCATCTCTTGAATCTTCAAATTTTGTAGGCTCTATGTAATGATCACTGATGAAGAAAACTAAGTCTGACGAACTTAATGTAGATGTAGAATAACCCAAACTTGTGTCTTATATCTTGTACTATCCACGTGACGTCAAACTTATAAATAAATCTATGAAATATA
>BQNB010133866.1:0-15056 GCA_026074375.1 Tanacetum coccineum | reverse complement strand
TTCAAAAATTGTTGGTTCAATCCTATAAAAATCACAACAAACAACAAACACAAAGAACGGAAAAGGCTAGCCTCAACACATTATCATCAGAACAATAGAAAATGGATAAGCATGGGGTGAACTCCCACGAAGCGACTTGTTTTTGGTCACCGAGTCACAAGCTTGACTCGATCCCTGAATTAATTTGTCCTTAGGGAGAGAAAATGGAACTGGCTTAATAAGAAAAATGAAAAGTAAAGATGACAGGGTCAAAAATGGTACCTCATTTTTGGTGGAGGAAAGTAAGGGAGAAACCTCGGAGTAGGTGAGAAATGGGAGAAAAGTCCTAATGATAATTTTGAAGGAATCGTCAACTTCAACATTATTCTCACCTCCCCCCGGGTCAAAACATTCATCCTCATTAAGCTCATCAACATTGTTTATCACTGGTGCATTGGGCTCAATATTGAAGGTTAAACGTTCATGAGTAGGATTTTCGTTAAGTAAGTTGTAAATAATATCCTCTTCCGAGTCAAAATCACTTTCAATACCTGGTGGTATCGAATCATCTGGTCTGGAAAATATATCGATCTCTTCCCTATTGGGGTCACTATTCTTAATAAGAGTAGTAGATGTAGGAAGAGACTCGATAGTTGTATGAGAATTTTCCGGTGACTGGGAAGATGAATTACTGTAAAGCAACGACATTCGATTGATGTAATCCTCGTGCTCTCTAACAATTCCTGGAGGAATCGTGATAATTTCACCGGTGAATTCATGGTGAAGAGGATCACTCTTGGGAGAAAAAGTTATCAAAGGTTCATTCTCTGGTTCATTCCTAAGTTGTTGTGGAGATGAATTATCATATAACAAATTCTTAACAAGACGGATTTCTTCCTCTAGATCAAAGTCGGCTTTCTCAATTCCCGGTGGAATTGGATTGATATGAGCGAGTTCACCGGAGAACTCCTCGAGAAGATAATCAAACTTAGGTGAAGAATCAATTAAAATATCACGGTTAAGCAAAGATTCGATAAGATTAGACTCGGCATTGAAATAATGCGGATCAATCTTTGGAGAAATGATTTCTTCGTCAACAAAAAGAGGGTTCGAATAAATCTTGAAATTTTCCATTGGAACATCCTCATCAGAAAGTGACTCGTCATCACTAGAGGTGAAATCGTCGTTTGAATCAAAGAGAGGATTCGAGAAAGTTGTAAAATCATCACAAACTGGCATATCACACTCACTTTCATTTTCGGAAAAATCCTCGGACTCACTTAGGATTGCTTTTCAGGAATAGTGTCAAGATGCTCGTCCCCCATTATGAGAGAGTGAACGGGCTCCTTGGTTGATAAAACGGGAGTGATCGCTTTGGGCCTTCTCCATATAACAGTATACTCATCATCGTCATCATCGAAGTAGAAAAGCGGACGATTCTAGCTTGGACAATTAATATATTCTGAAAACTCTTCACTGATATTTCACACATCTTCAAGGAGTTTACTCATCAATATCCTCTTGTCGATATTGCTTGTCCATCAAAGCATCTTTAATTTCGCCAAAACTTTCCCAAGCTATCAATATAACATTTGGTGTTACTCCAAAAGGTATACGACTAAACTTCCTTAAGAAGGTGCAAACGTCTTTCAAAAAGTTGTCTCTAGCTTCTTCATCGTCAATCATAGAAAAACTCCAATATGGAGTAAAACTTTGAGTTGCCGTCTCTTTCTTATCTTTTCTTCAATAAGTTGACGAAAAACGAAGTTCGGTGAAAGTTCTTCCTTTTCTTGAGCTGCTTGCTTTTGGGCAAGTAATTCTTGCTCTCTCTGAGCTGCCTGCTCTTGTTCACGTAATTCTTGCTCTATTACAGCCTCCTGCTCACGTTGTTGATTCATTCTTTCCGTATAAGCTTCCATCATTTTATAAAGCTCGTTCTTTGTTTCAATCCATTCTTTACTTTCAATAAAAGGAATGACTTCTGGAATTTCCTAAGGCTGATGATTGTCGAACTGCTGCGGGGGTTGAATTTGGTCAAAACCAAAAGAATTAGAATAATTAAAATTTTGGTTCATCGGTTGACACTGAAAAGTCGCATGAGGACCCCCGCAGTTTTCACAACAAATATATTACTGAGAAAAAATCTATGAATTTTGTGGAAAATAATTTTCACCAAAGTTTTGATTGTAACAAGGACCCTGATCAAAGATGGGTATGTTCCCTGTTTGACAATCAAAACCCGGATGAGAGTTCCCTCCACAAAATTCACACGAGTATGTCTCGTATTGGAGCTGTGGAGGTTGGTTGAAGAAGTTTGGTGTTTCATTATAAGAATAAGGATTTGGGTCATAGACAAACTCATTTCCGGATCCTACACTGCTACAGCTCGGACAGTTTCCACCATTAAACGGACCTCCACAACACGAGCAACCAGGATGGTTATACGAAGACATGTCAAAGAATTAAACGGATAAGAGGGTAAAGAAGATAAGAATTAAATGAAATAAGAGGATAAAGGAGAATATTTTTAAAATTTTTATAAAGATAATATTAATAAAAATATTTTTGGTATTTTTTAATATTTATAAAAGAAAAGGAAAATGAAAACTAAGCCAAGACAACAAAATATTTTTGGATTTTTATTATTTTTTATTAAGACGAAATTAAAACTTGGAAGAAAGGATCTTCAAGGCTCGAACACGAACAATCCCGTAAAAATAGCTACACCTCTCCCCGGAAGCGGCACCATTCTTGATGTTTGTTATTACACGTATCAAATAAACCCTCAAATATATATAATACATATACGTATACGTAAGAAAAGTATCATACAGATTATTCTTAGGAAAGAATAATGAGTAATCAACACGGGTATCGTTCTCCTCGGTGAGAGGTGAATGGAAATCTATGTTCATGTCGCAAATCGAGCTTGATTGTCATTCAAGTTTTTGGTTTTGGTTTTAAACTATTTTTATACTAAAAATTAAACTAATATTAATTCTAAGATTTAAAACTACAAGATTATATTAAAATTGATCTAAAAGATAAAAATGACAAATATGCTTGCTAAGTGACGTGAAATGTTCCTTAAGTGTGAATTTAGGTTTATTAACGAATTATAATCCTTAGAAAAAATAATTTTCTCACAACGTTGGTTTATTTTGACCCCTCACAAAAACCCAATACCACATTAAACTTGATACACTATATAAACTTCACCTTTCAAAATCCTAATACCCACAATACCCAAACCACACAAAACATAAACTTACACCAAAAAACAAAAACCCAGAAACCAATCACAATAAACAACCACCAACCAAACCAACTCCCTAACCAACCCAATCCACTAACAAACCATCACCCCTAACTCCCCCTCCCCACCCTAAATACTCCACACCCAATCCAAACACAATCCACTTTCAATCCAAAAACCCCACAAATACATCCCTCCCAACCCCTCAACCCCCCCCCTCAAAAAAAATACCACCCCCACCACCCAAACTTAACTACCACACCACAACCCTCTATATAAGATCCGACACAGCTATAATCCTGTCTGTACTCATCTCTAGTCGTGTGCACCTCCCACCCCCATAATAAACTCGCACCCACATATCTATCCACTACACTAATAATCCTAAAACACAATATATCAAGATCCACACTAACCATGTTCTCAATATAAAGTCGCACACCAACCCCTCCTCACTCCCGCCATACCATAACCAGATCACCAATCATATATGTCCCACACCCATACATCAATCCACCAAAACCTCAGTACCCCAGAACAATGACTCACCAAGTCAATCCTCATCCAATCCCCCCCACCCTATCATACATATCCAATATCCTCCCACTACCACACACCAAACTCATCCCTCTCCCTTCCAATCCACCCTACTCTCCCGTTCCTTCGCTCCCTCCCCACATCACCCCACCACTCATCACACCCCCCCCACCCCCCCCCCACCCACCCACCCCCCCCACCCCCCAACACCCCCCCCCCCCCCCCCCCCCACACCCCCCCCCCTCTATCTATAAACTAACCCCCAACCCCCCACCCCCCTCCCTCTCCCACCTCACCCCCCCCCCCCACCCCCCTCGCCCCTCCCCCCCCCCCCCCCCCCCCAACACCCCACCTCCCCAACACTCTGATCAACACACCAAGACCCCCCCCACTCTAAAACCCGTCACACACCCTACACCCGCCCCCCCTTCCCAGTATCTCCCACCACGTCCTACCTGCTCCATGTCTCCCTCAACAATATCCTCATACCATGCCGCCTATCTGCCAGCTTCCCCACTCAGTAATAGAACACAACTCAACTCTCCCAACTCATATCCTCCACCACACACTCATCTACTACACCCACCACACTCTGTCATATATCTCATAAAATTCCTATAGACACCATCTCGTCACCAACCTTCATCGACCACCGCCTCACACTGCCTACTCCCACACCACCGACATCTGTCAATCGTCACTGCCCGTAGCCTTGATGTACTCACCCCTCCCTCCCCCCTCTCTCTCCCCCCCCAACCCACCACCCACCATCTCATCTCTATCACCACACAATTACATCCTTTCACACAGCGTAACTACGCCGAACAACACTCCTCCCGTGTGTCACATCCAATCCATCAACATCACACTCCTATCCGCCCTGAAAGTCACACTTGTCTCTACCGTACTAAACCACACTGTAGACCCTGCCCTACTGTCACCATCTACCACACTCACACTCAAACACTATCTCCCCATCTCATCTCCAACTCCACCACTCACCCCACCTCTCACCTCAATAGACTATGCGTGTCCCTAACTTCTCAACACAAACCATCTCACTGTCATATCTCCATTCACACGTTAGTTTTATACAACTCTCCTCATGTCATAACTCTCCATTCTCAAACATAACTCAACACCAGCCTACACTCACATATCTCTACACTACACTCACCCAACCCATCAATCTAAAAGATTCTACCCTACGTCCCACTCTACAATAACGCCACCTACTATGCCACACCAGCTTCACCATCATAATGCTACCCCCATTCCCCACACGATCAAATCTCATCACTACATGTGTGTGTTACACTCTCACACAAATACTCACAATATGACGCTCTCTACCTGTACCTACCAAACACACCCCCCCCCCCCCCACCCCTGTGTCTCCATATCAACTGCACCCCTCCCATATGCCTCACCATCTCTGCACCTATACCTCACACCAAAACCTCAGTATCTGCCAAACCGAGACCGCAACTCCCCTACTTCCCACTTCTTACACACTGACATATCTGTCATACTACTATCAAATTCCATAACTGCCCGCACTAACTACCAACATTATTAAATACCTCAAATACCTCACATAAACACTCTCCACCCAAAACACACCACAATCAACAACAAATAAACACCCCCCACCCCCCAAACCCAAACAACCAACACCCAACACCCCCATTCAAATCCCTAAACACAAATCAATACCCCTTACATGTGTGACTATCTAATCAGATCATCACCCAACCCCCCTAACATAAAAAACTACATACTCACAACCTCACTCACAATCCTACCACTCATCACTGCACTGTCCAACCAAAACCTTATCAATGTTTCATATCACACTTTCACTTGGTTCTATCAAATGCTCTCTACTCTCGCATCCCCCACCCCATGATATATCACCATAACGAACCCAGATCTCCCTAACATATATGAACTACTGCTCCTTGAACGAAGACCAGACACATTTCATCACATATCCTCAACATCTTTGATGTCCTTTACAAACTACGCCACGATATTGCCACACAACTATCTTTATCTCCTATCTCTACCTACTATAACCTTCACTTGTAACTACTTCCATCGCCCCTCTGCTCACGCCACGCTCATAATCTAAACGCTACCCCCTCCATGTCCATCATCATGACCGCCTATAGTGCCACAGTCTACCACACCCGTTATGCTCTCATAATTATAACTATGTACCATACAGATTATTGTACCCTCTAAAAAACTGAAAAATCTGTAATCCGACCTACTAATGATCACCCAGACTCCTCGTGTCATCACTTTCTAACTCTACTATAGTGTGTATGCACAAAACCAACTGCACCGCTACTACTCAGACAATCCCACATTTCAAGATTAATCCTACTCAACCCAGTCACCATTGCTCCGTACTCATCGCCTCACATCACCTCGCTTACTAACATCACGTCACCCCTCCACAGACCATGTGTGTGTTCCCAACCCTACACACTAAAGAATGACCACCAGCACATAAGGTTACCGACGATGAAAATACAGAAACACACAGAACAATCCTACCCCTCCATCCTCAGAAGCAAGAGAGAGAAAGAAAGACAGACAGAGATTAGACTCCCACTCTCCATGATGAATCGAACTCATCTCCCAGAGTGTGGCGAGTCAGACGCGCTGGTCCGCTGTTGTCTTGCACGGATCGTATGTCCTCAATGTAGTCGTCGCGAAAAAATGTAAATTTGGTTCTCTAGTCCGTTAACACGACGATGTGTGTCGCCGCCTCAGCTAAAGCTCATTGTCATGCATTGACCGAGGAGATTAGCTGCAGGCATCGGTCTGTCTCGATTCGTTGCTATCCAATACTGCTCTCAGATCTGTCGCGTAATATTACCCCCACCCTCGATAAAGCTATAGCCACACACCGACGCTGCCCCAAGCCCGAATTACCTCCAGATTGCACCAACCATGCACACAGATCACAACCACCGTTTTATCAGCATTCTTCGTCGCTCCTGCTGCGCACTTGATGATTGTACTTGTTTCAGGAGTCTATGTTCGCGCGACTTGCCAAATGTATAGAGCCGACCGCCATCGCTCATACAACCCAACGGCGGATCACGTGTTACAGGCTTGTTATAGTGCGTCGATCTTCTGTTCATCTAAGTGTGCCTATTAGGGAAAAATGCAAGACGAAAGGGTCATGACAAGTGTCACCCGCCTCGACACACTGCCGCAGAGATAGCCTCTAAGAGTAGCCACTTGCCTGTGTGTCATATATGTATGTGTGTGTGTTGTCCATTACTCTCCCTGAGCTCAAGTGCTCGACCTCCTAACATCTTATCACTATTATTTATTTGTCTCTTCAATGTTTGAGAGCTTGTATTCTGAGGCCAGCTATGCTAATCCCTCTGTCTCTTATAGGGCTGGCCGATACCCAGGAGAGACGAATGGCGTCGTCAGCCCAGAGCTGAGCGCTGACATCACGGACCCTCGCTCCCTATTACCTGCCCCCGCCTCCAGGTGCTCATCCACATACCCATAGTTGAAGATACATAAGTACGCACGACCTCACTAGTGTTCCTTCTACTAGCGGTCTGCACCTCAAAGTCGACTCTCACACAATGGTAGGCCCTTTAGGTGCGTAAGTGACATATCAGAGTTGCGGCTCCAAGAGCATTGGTATATGTTGGTTTGGTGACTAGAGGGGATGCTAGGTCATCGCACATGATTAGCAGTGATGCTAAGTCATGGGTTTGTTTGCATATATTCACTATCATATTGCACAATTGTCCAACTGTAGAAAATATTGGCACAGCAACTGGGTTTAAGGTCAAACCTATGAGCTCACCAACATTATTGTTGACATTTTCGAGTATCATTTTCAGGTGTGTTATTAACAAAGGTAAATGTGAAGTATTGGGAATCAAAGATGAGTACATTTGGGAGTTTATTGAAGGATAACTATTTGACTTTTTGCAAGGTCGCGAAATTGTAAACGTTTGTAAATAAACTTTTGCAAACAATGTATGGTATGATCTTGTATCTTGTGCAATGTGAATCATTATGTCTCATTCTCGTGTTTTCGCCACTGACGGGGTGTGACAGATTGGTTATCAGAGCCAAGGTTATAAAGAATGCTTTTTTTAAATAAAAAAGAAAATGCAACTATAACCAAACTAGAGTTTTTGTAAAACCTCGAACATGGCGAAAGTTAATTAGCCCCAGAAATTCATGGTATCTCCTAAATTATGCATAGCCTGATCATCTATGCTTAATTTTCAAAGGACCATGAAATGATGGGGGTAGTTTTCTTAAGCTATGTTAGAGGAAGGGATGGATGTGTGAATGATAAGACCACCTAAAAATAAGTTGACCTCGAGCGTACGTAATGGGTAATACGTACTTTCGTGTAATGATGTGATATGAAAACACTTGAAAGTGTTGGGATCTAGAGTGTTGTTGATTGCCTAGTGCTTTCCATGTTGCTTTAATTATATTGCATGATGCCCTAGAAGCCTAGGTAGATATGTCACGGGAAGCGACATTAGCTGAGAATGTGTATTGGGTAGTTATGTTGTGTATTGCATAATACCTTGAGAGCCTTGGTAGGTATGTTGATTGGTAGCAATGATGATTAAGGGTGTGCCCTTAGTAGATATGTTGAGGTATTGTATGATACTTTGAAGTGCTTATTCTGTGTAGAACCTTGTTGGTGTTTGTTTCCCGTTCGTACCTCTTGGTATATATATATATACGTATATATGGTTACGAACACCTAATTTCAAACGTTATGTTAATTATATATATATAAAGCATTGTGATGCTGGTAATTTGAGTAATGATATTTTGTAAAGATACTTATACCCTTACCGTGTTATCACAGGTCATGTCTACCCTCATCTTATGTTGATTCGGAGACTATTGCCCAGGCTGACGGAGCTCAGAGCTCCCGAGTGCCCGTCCCTTTACCTGATGACCCCTATGTAGTGGTTAGGCATGCCTAGTTAGTTGATACATGTTAGGAATTCAGTTTTTAGTGAAGTGACGATCATTATCGATCTCACGAGCCTTAGTAATAGTTAGTCAATTCAATGTAATATCTAAGTAATCTAACCGGGCCGGCTTATAGAAAGTCCAAGGAACGCCCATAGAAAGCCCGACTCGGCCTATCTATGTAAGTATATTAACCCTCTCCACACATGGAGAGGGTGTTGGTTGTTCATTTTCTCACATTACACTAATCTAATATTTCCTTTTTACTTTCTCTCTCTAAGTGTTCATCTAACCATCTCTTTCCCTCTCTAAAACTCTAAGTGAATCCTATCATACATGTGTTAAGATAATTCTACAATTAGTATCAAGAGCCATGGGGTGCTTGTGAAGGTTTTTGTGTGCGTTTTTTGTTTGTGTATTTGTTTCGAATCCATCAAAATATTTTCATCTTTTGAGGGTTTAAAAACCATAAAGCTTTTAACTTTCTTTCTTAGTTATCCTAGTATAGACTAGAAGTTACAAGAAAATCTTTCAAAAACCATAAAAAATATCATCTTTTTGGTTAAAAGATGGTTTTGTACTAAGAATCTTGATTTCAAAATTTTCATGTCAAAATAGTTAAAGTTTGTGTTTTTAAGGTTCTAATAGTCTTAGATAGGTAAGAAGTACAAGAAAAATTAGGTAAAAACATCTAAAAGTGAGTCTTTTTAAGATTTTTGATTTTTGAGTTTTGTAGTGTTTCAGTCGATTTATACGTGTCCTATAGGCGAATTATACGTGTCTAATTGTTCAGTCAATTTATACGTGTTCTTCAGGCGAATAATACGTGTCTAATTATTCAGGCAGTTTATACGTGTTCTTCAGGCGAATAATACGTGTCTAATTGTTCAGGCGATTTATACGTGTTTTCCTACAGGCGAATTATACGCGTTCATTTACAAAGGCGATTTATACATTTCCAAAGGCGAATTATATGTAATTTTTTTCTTAAGGGCGAATTATACGTGTGTTTTCTAATGGCGAATTATACGTTTCTCTTTACAAGGGCGATTTATACGTTTTGTGAAGGCGATTTATACGTTCGTTTTGTAAGGGAAATTTATACGTTTTTCAAGGGAGAACTATACACGTTTATTAGGTGAATTATACGGGTGTTCTTTGATTTGTAAAATCTCGTGAAAACTTGATTTCTCGGTTTTATCAAGAATTGTAAAATCCCGTGTATTCCAAAAGACTCAACTTCATTAATCAAACCTCACTTTAACACAACAACCTCCAATCATTGTTCGATCATTTTAATCTTATTACAGTGAAATGGATTCAATTATTTCACTTGGTCAAAAAAATACTCTTGCTGAGTACATGATACTCTCCGGTGTTGACAATCGTCCACCTATGTTGGACAAGGACCTGTATGATACTTGGAAAATTCGAATGGAATTATACATGCAAAATAAAGAGTACGGAAGAATGATACTTGAATCAGTTAAACATGGTCCTCTCATTTGGCCTACGGTTGAAGAGAACGGTTTGATCAAAACAAAAAAATATGCTGAATTATCTGCTGCTGAGAAAATTCAAGCTGATTGTGATATGAAAGCTACCAATATCATTCTTCAAGGCCTTCCTACTGATATCTATTCACTTGTGAATCATCACAGAGTTGCTAAAGATTTATGGGAGAGAGTTCAATTACTGATGCAAGGTACATCTTTGACAAAGCAGGAAAGAGAGTGTAAGCTGTATGATGCATTTGATAAGGTTACTCACATCAAGGGGGAATCACTTCACACGTATTACTTAAGATTTACTTAGCTGATTAACGATATGAACATCTACAAAATGAAAATGGAGCAATTTCAAGTTAATACTAAGTTCTTAAATAGTCTTCCACCTGAATGGAGTAAGTTTGTGACTGATGTCAAGCTTGTTAAAGATTTGCATACCTCCAACTTTGATCAGCTTCATGCATATCTTGAACAACACAAACTCCATGCAAATGAAGTCCGTATTATGCGTGAACGCAATCAAGATCCACTTGCATTCGTTGCAAATCAGCAGATGACACCACCTCACTTCAACACTTATCAGTCTTCTTACAACAATCCTCAACTTCAACAATAGTTTTCACCATCACAATATGGATCAATTCAACCCAATCAACATTACTCATCTCATTATCCATCACAAACTCAATTCAATCATTCATCCATTCCACCATCACATACATTTCAGTCTCAAATGAATCATCAAACCTCATCTGTTCCACAAGTAATTCCACAAGTTGCTTATCAATCACCTCCAGCTCCTACACAACTTATGACTGAGTCACCGTTTGTAGACTCGGGTTTTGTTGTTCCTGTATTTTCTCCTGGAGATGATCCGATTGCTTGTCTCAATAAAGCAATGGCTTTTCTAACCGATGTAGCTTCTTTAAGGTTCTCTTCTACCAATAATCAACTCAGAACATCCTCTAATCCAAGAAACCAAGCCACTATTCAAGACGACAGGGTTACAGTACAACAAATTCAGGGGAGTCAAGGGCAAAATTATTCTTGTACTACGTATAAGGGCAATGATACTAGTTCAAGGGGAAATACTACAAGTGGACATGCAAAAGTTGTTAAATGCTATAACTGCCAAGGTGAAGGACATATGGCTAGGCAATGCACTCAGCCTAAGCGACCAAGGAATGCAACGTGGTATAAGGAGAAAGCTATGTTAGCAGAAGCTTAGGAAGCTGGACAAATATTGGATGAGGAGCAACTCACATTTCTTGCAGATCCAAGAATTCCAGCAGCTCAAGCTCAGACAATCATTCCACACAATGCTGCTTTCCAGACTGAGGATCTCGATACTTATGATTCTGACTGTGATGATCTCTCGACTGCACAAGCGGTTCTTATGGCCAACATTTCCAATTATAGTTCTGACATTATCTCAGAGGTACCTAATTCTGAAACCTATTTGAATGATATGGATAATCAAAGTGTGCATGCATTGCAAGATTTTGAACAATCACCAGATATGGATTTTATAGATAATGAGATATCTAGTGATAGCAATATCATTCCATATTCTCAATATTTGCAAGAAACACAACAGGCAACTGTTCAAGATACTAATTTGCAGGCACAACAAGATTCAATGATTTTATCTGTGATTGAACAAATGTCCGAACAAATGATTAATCATGTAAATAATTAGGAAAAGGCTAATAAGGAACAGAATAATGAAACAATAACCGCTGAGCTTGAGAGATATAAGGAAAGGGTTAAAACTTTTGAACAACGTCTTAATATTGATTTAAGCAGTCGTGAAAAAATGATTGATTCTCAAATAGATGATATGATTAGAGAGAAACTTGTACTCAAATAACAAGTTAACTCACTTGAGCAAAATCTTTCAAACAAATCAAAGAAAAGGAATCTGTATTGCAAACTTTTGCAGTTTTCAAAAATGAATCCAAAGAAAAAGAGAATAAATATATGGAAAATGAAATTGATTTGGAAAAGGTGATTAAGGAACTTGATAATATTATTTATAAAGTGGGTCAATCTGCTCAAAGAGTGTACATGTTAACTAAGCCACAAGCATTTTATGATAACACACATAAACAAGCTCTAGGTTATTAAAATCCGTTTTATCTTAAGAAAGCTCAGCAGATAAAACCAACCTTGTATGATGGTGTTGTTATGTCTAATGCACATGTTGCTATGCTTGTGATTGATGATGAAGAAACATTGATATTGGAAGAAGAGAGTCGATCAAAAATGTCTGAAAAAGCAAAGGATCCTGAAGTTATTGCAAAGAAAATTTCTGATAAACCTATCGATTATGAAAAATTAAATAGATTGACTAAAGATTTTGGAAAATGTTTTTCTCCACAACAAGAATTATTGGCTGAACAAGCCTTTTGGTTTCATATACTTAATCCAACCATTAAACCTCCTTACACACCACCTGTCTTAGTGGATGTTCCTAGTGAACTACCTAAGGTGAGTTTGGTGAATGCAAGCCTTAAAAAGCTTAAATTCCACCTCACCCAGTTTGACTCAGTGGTGAAGAAGAGGACAACACCTAATGCTCTTGAAGAAGGTGAATGGGGGTTTGAGCATACAAAAATTGTTTTTAACAATGAAATTATTCCATTTCTAAAATCTTTAAAAGACATCTTCAATATGTTTGATAAAGATCTTCTAAATAAAATAACGGAAGTACAAACAGTTTTTGACCAAATGGAAGTGGCTGTTCAACAGTCTTTAGTTGATAAACAATGTTTGGAAATCGCTAAGAAAGAAATTATTTTGGAAAATGATCGACTCTTATAAAAAATCATGTCTCAAGATGTACTGTTTACTGTGATGAATTCTATGTCTTTAAATAATGATTATGTGAATATGGAAATGCAAAAGTGTGAATCGTATGAAAAGTGTTTGAATCTTGATGCTGAGCTTTCCAAATCAAAACAAGCATATAATGATCTTTTGAAAAATTACTCACAACTTGAAAAACATTGTATTTCTCTCGAAGCATCAATGCAATTACAACAAGAAGTTTTTCAAAATGATGAATCTTGCGTTAATCAAAATGTTGTTAAAATTCAAGAATATTTTGAAATCAATGATTTGAAAGCTCGGATACAAGATAAAGACAAGACCATTTGTAAGTTTAAGGATACTATTAAATCTTTGAGAGAAAATACCAAGGAAGAGAATGTTAATCCTGATAAATGTGATCTTGAGCCCATAAATAAGGAACTGGAAAATAGTGTGGTAAAATTGTTTTCTGAGAACGAACGTCTTTGTAATGAAATTAATCATGTGAAACATGTTTTTAAAGATTAGTTTGACTCAATCAAACAGACACGTGTTCGTCATAAAGAACAAAGTGACTCTTTAATTAACAAACTGAACTTAAAATCTGTGGAAAATGAGGATTTAAGAGCTCAAATTCAAGACAAGGTTTTTGTGATAACATCATTGAAAAACGATTTACGAAAATTAAAAGGGAATGAAATTGTTGAAAATGTTGTACACACACATTCTGCCACCACTATTGCTCCAGGCATGTTCAAGCTTGATTTAGAACCATTGCCTCCTAGGTTATTGCAAAATAGGGAAGTTCACATAGACTATCTTAGGAACACACAAGAACAAGCTAATATTCTTCAGGAAATAGTCGAACAAGCTCAGGCGAAACAACCTTTAGATAACGAGCTGGACTTTGCATGTAAGTATGCCATAAGAATTCAGGAGTTGCTTGGATATGTTCAAGATACGTGCCCTAATGTAATAACACCTAGTGCTAAGAAGGTTACTGTCAAACCCATGAACAATGTCAAGAAAGTTAGTTTTGTTGAACCTTTCACGTCCTTAAGCAACATTAAACAGGTAGAGTCTTCAAATACGTCAGATTCTAACACACTTGTGTTGTCTTCTACAGGAGTGAAGTGTTTTACTAGTAATTTCGGATCAAAGCCTCCAGGCAATAAAAGGAATGAAAGGATCTCGCAAACACCAAGTAGGAACAAGAAGAATAAAGTAGAAGCCCAACCTAGGAAAGTGAAAAAAGTGGATCGTGTTGTAAAACCTGTTTGTGATGTTGATGTTAAGCATTCACTAGCGAATTCTGAAATTCTTTGTGATACTTGTAATAAATCTATGTTTGATGGTGTTCATGATAAATGTCTTCTTGATCTTGTGCAAAATAGGAATAAATGTACTAAATCTACTAAGAAACATAAAAAACAAAATGTTTGGAAACCTACAAGTCATGTATTCACTGAAGTGGGATTTAAGTGGAAACCAATAGGCAGAACCTTTACTATAGTTGGTAACTCGTGCCCTTTAACTAGGATCACCTCAACTAACGTAGTGCCTCCTAAGCAAACCACTTCCCACTTAGATAAAATACAAAAAACCAGAGATAAAAGTCTATAGCAGGAAACCTTAAAATGTTAGAAACATAGGTTCGAGTAAAATAGCTAAGATTGTAGAATCTAAGAATGCTAACCACTCGGAACCCAATCAAATTTGGGTATCCACTGCATTAGATATTCCATCATCTTCTTCTCTTGTCATGACAGGTTGTCCAGATTGTACTCTGGTATCTGGACTCTGGCTGTTCAAAACATATGACAGGGAATCGCTCTCATCTCGTGAACTTTGTCAGTAAATTTATGGGTACTGTTAGATTCGGGAATGACCAGATTGCAAGGATTATGGGGTATAGTGACTATCAGCTGGGAAACGTTATTATCTCAAGGGTATACTACGTTGAGGGACTTGGA